>JAKRZT010012240.1:0-28405 GCA_029582215.1 Solanum sparsipilum
AAAAAAAAAAAAAAAAAAAAAGTAGAAGTTTACACTGAGACATCAAAATCGAATTGAAATTACATTTTTGGAAAACAAAATATCTTACTAGTTACATTTGGTAATAAATATAACTAAATAATAATATGTGTTTTCTACATAAATTATTTTTTTATAAAAAAAATGATAGTGTCTAAAGTTAAAATTACACTAAATAGGAATTGAGTCATGCTTTATTAAATAAATTTTGTCACGTGCAAAAGAATTAGACAAAATATAATTTTAAAAGGATAAAAAATCTTAGCTACATTAAATAATGAAAAGTATCATAATGTATGGTTTGCAAATAAAATGATAGAGACCAAAGAAAAGAAAAAATTGTATCATAGGTAATGAACATTTTATTTGGTAATGAATAATTGCATTATGTATGCTTTATATATATTATTAATAATACTCATTTCATATTGAGAGAGACTAAAGTTAAAATTTCATTGAAATCTGGAAAAAAAAATTACAATGAGACATCAAAATCGAATTGAAATTACATTTCTCAGAAAACAAAATATCTTACTAGTTACATTTGGTAATAAATATAACTAAATAATAATATGTGTTTTTTACATAATTTTTTTTTTATAAATAAAATGAGACTGGTTGAAGTTAAAATTACACTAATTAGAAACTGTGTCATGCTTTATTAAATAAATTTTCTCACGTGCAAAAGAATTAGACAAAATCTAATTTTAAAAGAATAAAAAATCTTAGCTACATTAAATAATGAAAAGTATCATAATGTGTGGTTTGCAAATAAAATGATAGAGACCAAAGAAAAAGAAAAAAATGTATCATAGGTAATGAACATTTTGTTTGCTAATGAATAATTGCATTATGTATGTTTTTATATAGAGAAAATGGTCAAAATCCCCCCTAATCTATATCCGGATTTCTAACTACACACTTTAACTTTACGGGTGTCCTACCACCCACCTGGACTATTTATAACTGTAATAATTACCTCCCTAAAGGCTTAGTTGGCTAGGGAAAATGCATAAGTACCCCCCCAGCCTATATCCGAAATCCCAGAGATACACCGAACCTTTACTAAGGTCCTATTACCCCCACGAACTTATTTTATATGTAATATTCTACCCCTTTTTGGCCTACGTGGCACTATCTTTGTGGGCCTAGTGCATGTTGACATTTTTTTCAAGATAGTGCCACGTAGGCAGAAAAGGGGTAGAATATTATAGATAAATTAAGTTCAGAGGGGTAATAGGACCTTAGTAAAGGTTAGGTGTGTCTCTGGGATTTCGGGCATAGGCTGGGGGGGTACTTATGCATTTTCCCTAGTTGGCTATGTGAGTGTATTTCACTCTCTTTGAGAGAGTGATCATAAAAAACTATTACTAAAAATTTATTTTTAATATCTTTTTTCAACAAATATATGTATTTTTAATTATTTATCTTTCTTATTTATTTTCTTTCTTCTCCATAGCAATATAAAACAAATTTCTCCATCATTCACCACCTCTAAACAGGTGTTGCCGCCGTCATAGTCATAGCTGCCACAACCATTTTTATCGAATTCTTTATTGTTGATTCAAAATAAATTTTCAAACTCATGAAATACTCTTGCAAAATCAATCAACCCAAATAAATTGTAGATATATTTACATATATTTATATCATCCCAAAAGATTTTGGATCAAATTTGAGAAAAAATGATAAATATGGAGGTGGAGGTGGTAACAACGATTTCTCATACGACAATGATGAAAAAGATGAAGGCCCCACAAATTCACCTTGTGAGGAACATAAAAAAAATAAAAAAAAACCCACAATGTATTCCCTAATATTTTCCCCAAATCAAGCTTTCACAAAAAAGAATTAGGGATGCAAAAAAGAATGAAGAAGAAAGGATGAAGAAGAAGGAGAGAAAGCTTTTTAAAAAAAAGTTTAATTGGTGAAACACACGTGTCAAGCGTGTGTGCCTCACCACAACGTAGATGGCTGGTTATCACGTTTTAAGGGGGTATTTAATCCATTTTAAAATAGTTTAGGGGGGTAATAGGACCCCCGTGAAGTATAAGTTTGTAGTTGAAAATCTGAATATAGATTAGGGGGGTATTTGACCATTTTCTCTATAAATTATTAATAATACTCATTCCATATTGACACTTGACAGAGACTAAAGTTAAATTTTCGTTGAAATCTAGAAAAAAAAGTTTACAATGAGACATCAAAATCGAATTGAAATTACATTTTTTGGAAAACAAAATATCTTACTACTTACATTTGATAATAAATATACTAAATAATAATATGTGTTTTCTACATAAATTATTTTTTTATAAATAAAATGAGACTGTCTAAAGTTAAAATTACACTAATTAGGAATTGAGTCATGCTTTATTAAATAAATTTTCTCACGTGCAAAAGAATTAGACAAAATCTAATTTTAAAAGAATAAGAAATCTTAGCTACATTAAATAATGAAAAGTATCATAATGTGTGGTTTGTAAATAAAATGATAGTGACTAAAGAAAAAATTGTATCATAGGCAATGAGCATTTTGTTTGCTAATGAATAATTGCATTATGTATGTTTTTTAGAGCTGTCAATATGGGCTGACCCACTTCATCTGGGCCAATCCATACAGATTTTGAAATTTGACGGGTTAGCCTATTTTTTGTGTGGGCCAGAAAATGGTCGGCCTAGCCCATAAGTACGTGGGCTACGGGCCAGCCCTTTTTTCTTAAAAATATATTTTTTTATAATTTTTTAAATTAAATTATAATTTAAAAATATTATCATAAATATCAACAAGACAATATTACATGGTGTTAGTGTTACTATATGTTAATCAAATACACAAATAAAATTATCCTTATAATATTTATTAAACTTAACCTAATTATTTTCCAATGATCATAATAAAACACATAAACTATGACAATATTCCATAGGCAATGACCTATGTAGTGATTCCCTATAAATTTTAGAAAAATTTTATTTTATGTAGTACATATTTTATAAACATAATTTGTATTTAAATTGTAATACTTCAAACTTTAAACATATTTTGAGTTTAGACTCTTGTTATTTTTAATACTCTATTTTATTTTTATTTTTTAATTAATTTTTATTTGGCCTATGAGCCGGCCCTATCCATATTTCTCAATCCCCACAAATTGGCAGACTTATTCAGGCCGGGATAAAAAACCCTTTTCTTAAATGGGCTCCAAAAATCATAGCCTAGCCTTATCAAATCACGGGTTAGACCATGCTGGCCCAACGGGCCTAGCCCATATTGACGACTCTAATGTTTTTATATAAATCTACTCATTCCATATTGATAGCTCGGGACTAAAGTTAAAATTTCGTTGAAATCTAAAAAAAAGTTTACACTGAGAAATCAAAATTGAATTGAAATTACATTTTTCTGGAAAACAAAATATCTTACTAGTTACATTTGGTAATAAATATAACTAAATAATAATATGTATTTTCTACATAAATTATTTTTTTATCTATAAAATGATAGTGTCTAAAGTTAAAATTACACTAAATAGAAATTGAGTCATGCTTTATTAAATAAATTTTGTCACGTGCAAAAGAATTAGACAAAATCTTATTTTAAAAGAATAAAAAATCTTAGCTACATTAAATAATGAAAAGTATCATAACGTATGGTTTGCAAATAAATTATTACTGACCCAAAAATGATAGAGACTAAAGAAAAAATTGCACTATATAGGTATGGGTGTTCATTGTTCGGTTTGAATCGGTTACTAGTTAAACCAAAACTAAACCAATTTAATTGGTTCTTAAATTTCTAAAATCAAATAAAAAAAATAACCATTGGTTTGGTTATTGTCGGTTTGGTTTGATTTTTCCATTCAAAAGTAATAAGTTTGTTGAGGACATACGTATCTCGATAGACACAAACACCTACTACATGAATAATTCACAAAAAAAGCTATTACACAAACAAAGTGATTCATCCAATGTACCAAGTTTCAGAAACTAAAAAAACGCATTGTCAATTAGCATAAAATTGGTTCAATATTCTGGTGATCTCAACATCTTATCAATAGACTTTTTAATAAAATTACACCTTAAAATATTGAGAAATTACTCTAAAAAAAACAACCAATATTTCATAGTCAAAACTAATCAATTACCATCTTCTTTAGCTTGAGCTTTAAATGATTCAATTTTATGTTAGAAAATTTCATAAAGAACAGAGAAAGCGTGATCTTTAAAGTTGTCATGCCCCGAGCCTACACCCTGGGCGAGACTGGCACTCGAGAACCATTGCTAGCCCCAAGCGAACCCTTGGCCTGACTTACTTACTCAGTGGAAGAGTTAGACATAAGAAAGAGAATCCAAATACAAGGTAACTCAACATGTCTCAAACTGATTGTTTTAAAAATAAACATTTAACTTAGCCAAAATGGCAACTCAAATCTGAACATAAGCCAATAACAAAATGATGACGAATGAACTAACATCTGATTATCTATGAAGCCTCTAAAACAACTGATATGGATGTTAGGACAGGCCCACGACATCCTAATAAACTAAAATGATAAAGTAATAAAAAAAGGGGATCCTTCGGAATGCAAGGAGGCTCACCAACAACTCTGAAGCTCAACTGGATCAACGATGCGCTGGATGCTGATCCTGGTTTACCTGCATCGGCATCATAAGACGATGCAGGCCAACTGGCATCAGTACATTGAATGTACGAGTATGCGAGTTGGAATGCTAAACACAACTTAAGCTTGAACAGAAACTGAAAGGAAACTGAACAACTTACCTGGCTCGGCTCAACTCAACTCAACATAATTGAACTCATTTCAATATAAAGCAGTTTAAAATAATTTCAATATAAAGAAAAGTTGTTTAAAGCATGATGTCAACTCTGTGTGTATGCAAATATACACTTAAACTCTGAAATATATTTAAAAATATAAATAACTGTGTATATAAGAATACAATTAACTTCTGTGGGAGTTTCTCTAACCGACAACCATCACTTAAGAGCTATAGTGATGATACAACATTTTACCTCACGCTGCCAAGGCATCCTATACCTTGCCAAGGGTATAGGACCTGAACTACTAAGTGGATCCACTAGTCTATGCTAAAAAGCACTAAGGGTTCATCTAAAAAAGTATGACCATTTTCTACCCATGATGGCTACATGGTTTATGGGGGCTGTAGGTTCTCTGAACGCTCCCCCATATCGATGCTCAATACTACTCCCAAAATATGATACTGGCTCTTTATGTTTAAAAACATACTTCTTCTGTGATTTGAGATTAGTGCTCAAAAACTTAGCTCAAAGGCTGTCTTGGAAATCAAAGTTTCCCCTCTTACTTCATTTAGAAAGCGATTACTCTTTTCTGAAAACTAGCCCGAAGGCCCTTTGGAAATCGAGATTTCCTTTCTTGTTTAAATGTGAAAATATTTTAAACCCTTTAGGAATACATTGTCCCCATATACTTTTGAAGAAATGAACTTCAAGCTTTACTTTTTACTCTTTACTCAACTTGAACTTTAAGTCTTAAAACAAAGTTGAAACATTCATAAAAGACTTTTGAAAACTTTGAAGAACTTCCCTTGACTTTGACCTTAACTGCTCTTGACTTGACTCTTAACTGGTCCTTGAATTGAATTATGGATTCAAGGATTGTGATTTGTGATTGGAAAGATCTCATGATGTATAGGAATGATTTTAGATGGCTAAACATGAGAAAAGACCAAAAATCAATATTTAAGGGTGGGTCCGCGATGCGGAGACATATTTAATTTTTTGTTTCGAAAATAACTTTTGAGGCAAAACAGTCCGTGACCGCTCTACTCTGCGAAACGAATTTTCTCAGTTCTGGGGAGTGGGTCCGCGACGCGGAGGCAGTGTCAAATTTCGACCGATGAAATTTCTTCTTCGTTTGTCAGCTCTAAAACCCCTAAACTCCATGGGTTCTTTTCCCAAACACTTAGAATCGATTATATGATCAAAGTACATCAAATTCTACTCAAAATCAAACCTAAAATCACGAATCAATCTCAAGAAACTCCAATCAACACAACCCACAAGAATTCAAACGAAAATTTATCAAGAACTCAAGGATTTACTTTCAAATATAATAACTTCGCTGAAATTAAATTATGATTGGCGCGTGGGTGAACTAAACCAACGCTATGTGATCTCACATACCTTGTAGGGATCACCCCCGACGAAATCCACAAACTGAACTCGACGAACTTGATGATTTCCTTGCTTCTCCTTTTCTTTTCTCCTCTTCTCTAAAACCCCAACTCTTTTCCAAAAGCGTAAAACTGACCAAGTTCAGTTTAGACCTTAATTAATTCACTAAAACGAATTTAATTAATTGGATAAGGAAAAGACTGAAATACCCTTCAAAAATCCGGATTGGACATTTCCTTATTTGAACAGCCCAACTTCCAATGGGCGTATCTCACTCATAAGAACTCGGATTCGCGCAAACTTGGCGGCGTTGGAAAGATTATTCCAAGAGTTTTCCAATCATATCTGGAAGTACATCTAAATAATCTTGATAATAGGAGTTATGACTGTATGAAGTTGACCAAAACTCACTTTTCCTAACTTAAACAAATTTCCAGATTTTTTCTTATTTCCAAAAATGATTATTTCAAGTTCTTAGCTTCTTCCTAGCTATTTCAAATTGCGAGATGTTACAAAAGTAATGAATATCGAGGGATTTAGACTTAAGGTTTTAATAGTTGGGCTAAAATTTAAGTGTTGAGCTTCAGAAAATAGTAAAATTAAAGACTTAAAGTTAATTAAAATTTATCAAAATGCTTATATTTTATTTATAAATAATTATAAAATTTATATATATAACTTCTTGGTTTGATTTGGTTATTTTTGCGGTTATTTTTATTAAAACCAAAATCAAATCAAATAGTATCGGTTTTTCAAATTTTAAAACCAAACCTAACCAAATATCAATTTCTTAATCGATTTGGTTCGAATTGCGGTTCGATTTAATTTATGGCCATAACCATGAACATACTTATAGATAGGTAATGAACATTTTGTTTGATAATGAATAATTGCATTATGTATGTTTTTTTTTATATAAATTAATATTCATTCCTTATCGATATTGATAGAGACTAATCAAAATTCCAGAAAATAGATCTTAAGTTATTTTATTCCAAAAACTTTTGATAACTTACTTCAAAATCAAACTAAAATATAATATTTAGAAGAAGAATAAATTTTACTTATATTTGGTAATGATTTTTTTTTAATGAGTATCTTTCATATAAATTATTATTGATCTAAAAATGAAAGCGAATTAAATTTGAATTGTACTATATAGGTATTGAGTCCTTTTTTTCTAAAAATAAACTTCTTGAAGGCATTTAAACTATATAATAGTATCATTTACAGAAGAAAAAAATCTTACTGATCAAATTTGATGATTCAATTTGATAATGAAATCAACTGCATGATGTGTGTTTTCTACTTAATCAAAATAATAAAGTCTAGAGTTGAAGTTATTCTAGTACTAGATAGTAGTAGTTTTGCACATGCAATAGAATTAGCCAAAACTATAATTCAAAAAAAAAATCATTATTAAATTTGGTAGTGAATAATAACATAATGTGTGTTTTTCATATAAATTATTATTGATAGATCTGTACTAGGTAGGTACTGTGCATTTTGTTTGATACTAATAATTGCATGTTGTCTTTTTCTCTTATAAGCTAGTACTATTTATTTCATATTGATAGCGGTTAAATATAGAGCTTCACTTAATAAGTATCATGTTATTTTGTTCTAAATAAATTTGCACACATACTTCAAAATCAAACAAAAAAAAAAGTATCATTTTTTTCAGGACATATTTTATCTTATATTTGGTAATGAAATCTGTTTTGATGTGTATTTTTCACACCAACTATTATTGATCTTAAAAAATTATAGCGACTAAAGCTTGAGTTGTATTAAATAGGTATTTAGCTATTTTTTCTAAAAAAACTGCACTGAGGCATCAAAATTGAATTGAAGTGTCGTTTCTGGAGAAGAAAATATCTTACTAGTTACATTTAGTAATGAATATAACCGCAATATGTGTTTTTTTTTTTTACCTAAATTTTTTTTTTTTTATGAAATGACAGTGTCTAAAGTTAAGTTACACTAGATAGGAACTGAGTTATGCTTTATTAAATAAGTTTTCTCACATACAAAAAAATTAGACAAAACTCTAATTTTAAAAGAACAAAAAATCATAACCACATTTGATGATGAAAAATATCATAATGTATGGTTTCCAAACAAATTGTTATTGACCAAAAAATGATAGAGACTAAAGAAAGAGTTGTACTGTATAAGTACTAAGCATTTTGTTTGATAATAAATAATTGCATAATGTGTCTTTCTTATAAACTAATATTCATCTCATATTGATTGCGACAAAAATTAGAATTTCACAAAATAGATTTCAAATTATATTATCCTAATAACTTTTGAACACATATTTCAAAATCAAATTAAAATATAACGTTTGAACACATAATTGAGATAAACTAAACTTATACTTATCAAATATTTGCCTATTTAAACTGTGTCTGAAATTTTAATACATGGGATTGCTTTAAAATCAAATAACATTTTACTTTATCTATACTATCTTAAAATCATGAACTCCATAATTTGAATGTTTAAATTACTGTAATATTTCTACCTAAACATTCAATTAGTATATCTTCTATATTTTATATTTTTATTTATTTATTCATATTGGATTATATTATATTAAAACCAGACACTTTTTTCACATTAAAAGAAAGTAACTTTTCTGAAGGGTTGTGATTTTTTTAAAGGGTTGTGACTTTTTCAAAAGATTGTGATTTTACCGATGAGTTGTGACTTATCCGAAGGGTTGTGACTTTTCTGAAGGGTTGCGACTTTACCGATATGTCACAATAAACACATATTCATACTACTATTTGTTGACTATAATAGAGGAACTTGTTTTCATTTTAAATTATGATTTTTTTAAGTTTTCTATTCTTTTATTCTTAAAACTAGTAAAATTACCAGCGCTTTGCGCGGAAATTTAATATCACGGAATTTATAAAATAATACTTAAAACCTATCGGTCATTAAAACTAAAACACTATATTATCTTACATAAAAGATTACGTAGTAACAAACATTAATAATGTAAAGGAAAATGAAAATTATTACATCTTATCATTTATCCTTAATAACATAAGCATAAATTAATGACTGTAAAAATACATATCAGGATCTGTAACATAAGCAATGGTGTCAGTGAACCACTCAACATGAGTAAAGTACACAAATATTTAACGGTGAAGAAGAGGAAGAAGAAATGTTTAGAATTTTCGTTGTTTTAAAATGAGAAGAAAACCCTCTATTTATAGACAACAAAGGAACAAATTAAATATTTATTGTGCCTTATCGGAATGGTTATAACTATTTGGAAAAGTTGCAACCCTTCGAAAATCTCACAACCTTTCATAAAAGTTGCAACTCTTCATTAAAGTCACAACTTTTCATAAAAGTCACAACTTTTCATATAAGTCGCAACTCTTCATTAAAATCGCAACTTTTAATGAAAGTCACATTTTTTCATGAAAAGGGAATGCTAGTTTTGGAAATATATAAATTAAAAGGAAATTTTGGTTTGTGATTGCGCCACGTAGGGGGCCTAAGGTTCTCGTTTTATATATATATATGATACCTCAAGTCATGTGATTTGCTGCCGTCGTTGAGTAAGTTTGAAATTCAATGAAATTTAAGGTATCACACCAGCAAAGGTTGATGAGAAAATTGTAACAAATTCAATTGTTTGGTTAAGTATTTAGGGGGAAAAGGTATTTTTCCAGTGGTAAAAGAAACTATTTTTCAAAAGCTAAAAAAATAGTACTTCTTTAAAAGTACTTCAGAACATTGGTCAAGCACAAAGTTATACTCTTATATTGACAGACGTATTTTTCAAACTGATTAGTCGAACAGAATCACTCAACAAAAGTAAATGGATTCTACAAAAAACACTTTTTAAAATAAATGGATTCTAGAAGTTGGTCAAATAAAAAAAAAGTATACATATTTTTGAGTGACTATTCAATTGAATTTTCTTTACATGGACTATGATCAAAATCTCAGAAATACACATAAATTTAATTAGAATTTTATTATCCCCTAAGCTACTTTAAAATAGAATAAATACACCATAAATACTGCCATGACATAGAGAGTGTGCACAATTTGGACACATGCCAATTTTTAATTGGTAACTTTATAATTAGTTAGTATATATATTTATTGATATTAAAATTTATATATATATAATTATATTTATTTCTTTCTTTGTAAAGTATTTATTTTAATTTCTTTCTCACTTTAAACTTTTTTTAATTAATTTGTTATCTTTTCACTTTTAATTATTTTTAAAAAATTATGTGTGTTTCTTAAAAAATAAAAATAAAAAGTGTCCTTTAATTTTAAATTATTTTAAATACAAGACATTTGTAATCAAATTTGAAATCAAATCAAAACGAAAGACCAAAAAAATAAAAAGAGTAAATAAAATCAATTGAAAAATAAAAGAGAAAAAATAATGAATGAAGGTTAAAAAAAAGTTTCGATACAAGGTAAAAAATGTGTATTAACTTAATTTAAATACAAGACAAAGAAAATAAGAATATTTTTTAAAAAAAACTAAAAAAATTATTTTTCTTAAAAAAATATTTAAACACGTGGCAGACGCGTGTGTACAAATACAACCAACTTGGGTGGTTGAAGGTGCCACATCAGCATAAAAGGTGCACAAAAATACGAAAAAATGAGTTCAAGGGGTAATAGGACCGTATTTAAGTTTAGGCGTGTTTATGAGATTTTGGTCATAGTTTCGGGGATACTTGTGCCTTATCCCTGAAATATTCGTGCAAAGCATGAACATAGAGACTAGTGTGTGTGTATATATATATATATATATATATATATATATATAAAAACTTGTGGAGTCCATATTTATCTGACATTGCTAGATATATTCTTATAGTTGAGTAATTTAATTGATACAACATAAAATTTAATAACTTTGTTGAATAAATTATTTAATCATATATATAACATTTTAAGATATTAAGTGAATAAAATGCATGAAGATAAGTTAATTATTTCAAGGGGATGGAACAAGTGAGACTGAATAGGAGGCTTACTTGCTTCAAAAACAAATTAAGTGGGTAAAATAATTTCATGTTTATACTAAGTTTAGAGAACAATCAAATTCAGAAGTAAGAAGGCCTAAAAAAATTTCTCTCTCAACTAAAAAAGTTCACAACAGCTATTAACGACTAGTTCTACACTCTCTCTCCTCCCTGTTCCGCCATGGAACCACCGGACAGCCAAGGTCCGGTGGGACTGAGGGGGAAACTTGAAACTCCTAAAGGGTCTGGATCGCCAAACAACTCAGTACAAGAGAAAATCTCTTATGCTTCTCGTCTTGTAACGTCGTCGACAACAATTCCATCTGCCCAAGAACGTGAAAAAGTGATGGCTAGGCAAACAACTCACAACGGTGTTCCAGCAGTAATCTTCAAAGCTGCGGACTATTACGGAATCATGGCACATGACTGTAGGAGAACCATTGTTGGAAAATTTTTGAAACCTAGGCCCCAAATTGACAAAATTAGATCAGAATTCAAGGAATTGGTAGCGCTCAAAGGCTCTGTCAAAATTGGGGTTTATGACAACTATAATGTGTTCATTGACTGCTCGAATGATGAAGACTTTCAAAATGTTTGGTATAGAAGGATGATTGAAATTGAGGGATTGAAAATGTGGATGCAAAAATGGACCCCCGACTTCAAGCCGGAGGAGGACATCCCCATCGTTCCGGTATGGGTTCTCTTACTTGAATTACCCTTTCATATGCACAACTGGCAATATGTTAAACAACTTCTTATCCCCATTGGGATGCCTCTATCCGTTGACTCGGCAACAGAAAGTAAGACAAGACCCAACATGGCAAAGGTGAGGGTAGAAGTCGACCTCCTCAAACCAAGGCTAAAAGAGATTTGGGTGGGGCTCGAACATGAAGGCTCTCCACTAAATGGTTTTACCCAGAAGGTGGAATATGAAAATATCCCAAAATATTGCAAACACTGCAAAAAATTGGGACATAATATGAATGATTGTTGGATCTTGGAGAGAAAGAGGATCATGGAGGCAAAAAGGGAAAATACTAAAGCTAGGAGAGAAGAACAAGGAGAAACAAGTAATGCCAAAGATAATGGTAAGGCCACGAATGCTAACGACCAGAATGTCGAAGATGTAGAACAAAATACTCAAGCTGCCAGACCTCAAGCAAAGGGAAAGAACAAGAACAAGAACAAGGAAACTTTGAATATAGAAAATGTGGATGTTGAAACTATCAACAATGAGCTGATAAGAGATGAGGAGAAAGACGAGGAACAAGAGACTGATGATGTGGAAAATCTCAATAAGGAGGAAGAGAAGGACAGCATGGTTGTTAGAATAACAAAAACAAAAAAGAAGAAGAAGAAAGATACCAATAAGGCTCTCAAAAAGAAAACCAAGGTTACCTTCAAACTGAACAAAGACCAACAAGAAGCTAGGACTAAACCCAAAAACAACAAGAGGAAGGAGAAGCAGAAAGATATAGTTCAGAAAGAGACACAAATCAATATAAATTCAGGGGCCGACGATATTAAGTATAACAACAATGGAAAACAAATCTCAAATGAGGGAATTTCTGAAAAACAGAACAAAGGACCATGGAATGTGTCAACAGGGATCAACAAAGTTCTTCTAATGTACCTCAGGAGGTCAACCAAGCGGTAATGACGGAAGATGTTGAGGACTCCGAAGTGGAAAGAGGAAGAAAGGAAAATACCAAATATTTGGATACACATGGAAGCAGTGATGAGATTGTGGAAAATTCAGTAATGAAATCTAGCCTAAATACTTAGATAAAAAACCAGAAGGTGATAAACCTTGTGGTGGATCTTAACTTACGACACGATACAGAGAATTACCATACAGAGGTAGAGGATACAAGAGATAGCTCAAAGGACAGGGTTGACGATCAGATCACTAATTCTAAAAGAACTCAACTTTCCGAGGATGAACAATGGGACTCTGATGACCCAGGGAGGTACCATATGCAAGAAGTTGTACAAAAATATGGCTTATCTCCGGTTAAGAGGGGAAGAAGCAGACAGAGAAGAAATCACAAAAGAAGTACTAAGAATTCCATCTCTCTGAGTAAGGGAAGGACACAAAAAAATTCAATATAATGTCTTTATGATCAGTGCACTTTTTTGGAACATAAGAGGTGTGAGGACCAAAAGGGCAATACACAGACTTAAGAGTCTGGTCAAAAGGAACAACATCCAGTTTGTAGCAATTTTTGAACCTTTTATCAACAGGAGCAAGATTGAGGGATACAAGAAGTTTTTGGGTTTCCATCACTGCATTAGCAATGACATTGGGCAAATTTGGTGTTTTTGGAATCAAAATTTACATGCCACGGTAATATCGAATGAAGATCAACAAATCACATTGTATATGGATAATGACTCTGGCGTAAATGGGGTGCATATAACTTCTGTTTACGCTAAATGTAGTGACATAGAGAGGGTGGACCTATGGGATAGCCTTGCTAACATGAACTTTCAAGTGCAAGATGCTTGGTGCATAGGGGGAGATTTTAATGTTATCTTGGAGGCCTTCGAAAAAATAGGAGGAAAACCGTATCGGGCTAGTGAGAGCTTGGATTTTGCCAATTGTATAGTGAGATGTGGGATGGAAGATGCAGGTTATGTGGGCTCTAATCACACTTGGTGCAATAATAGGAGGCCGAGAAAGAGGATATGGAAAAGGTTAGATAGGGTGCTTATCAATGATTGTTGGCTTCATAAATTCCAAAATATCTTTGTAAGGCATCTGAGCAGGACTGGGTCGGATCATAGACCTTTATTGGTGAAATGTTTTGACAACCAAAAAGAACCTATCAGATACTTTATATTCTTGAATTTCTGGATCGATCAACCTGATTTTTATGATGTGGTGGAAAAGGAATGGGGAATCCATGTTAAGGGTAACCCTATGTGGATCATGCAGCAAAAACTTAAGAATTTGGGTAAAAAGCTTAGTGTTTGGTCTAAAGACGCGATAGGTGATATCTTTTAGAAAGTTGAGGAATGGGAGGAGACTGTACAAAGACTTCAAGATATTGATTCTATTGATAACACTGAAGAGTCCAGAGTTGATTTAAATAAGGGCCAAGCGGAATATGTTTCTTGGATGAGAATGCAGGAGGCTTTGCTTAAACAGAAAGCTCAAATTAGATGGTTTGAGGAAGGAGATAATAATACCAAGTACTTTCATAATGTTATCAAAGACAAAAGAAGAAGGCTTCAGATCCATAGAATTCAAAACCACAATGGTAAATGGATCCAAGATAGTGATAAGATTGGTAAAACTGCTGTCAAACACTTCTCTAAACTTTTTAATCTCCCTGAACCTACGGTGGATGATAATGTTGTGTCTTGCATCCCTGAATGTATCACTGACGTGGATAATCTTATGTTGTCCACTATGCCTAATGAAGACGAGATTAAAACGACTATTTTTGATATGAATCCTACTAGTTCTGCTGGACCAGATGGTTTCAATGGCATGTTTTACCAGAGATGATGGGAATTATCAAACTAGAGTTAGTGAATTGTGTCCAAAGTTTCTTCAAAGGTCAGGCTCTGACAAAATTTTATTCTCGTGCTTGCCTTGTTTTAATCCCTAAAGTCAATTGTACCTCTAATTTTGCTGATTTTAGACCTATTAGTCTAGTAAGATTATCTCCAAGATTCTTGCCAGAAGACTTAACACTCTTTTACCTAAGTTAATATCCCTTAATCAAAGTGGTTTTGTGAAAGGTAGGTTCATCACAGATAATGTTATGTTGGCTCATGAAATAGTTCAAAGTATTTCACAGCCCAATGTGGGTGGCAATGTTGTGATAAAGTTAGATATGGCGAAAGCTCATGATAGGATCTCTTGGAAATTTCTTATTGCGGTTCTTAGGAACTTTGGTTTCTCTGGTTGGTGGACTGAGATTATATGGAGATGGATGTCTCAGACGTGGTATTCTATCATCGTCAATGGTAATAGAACCGGTTTCTTTACCTCATCCCAAGGTTTGAAGCAAGGGGATCCCCTGTCCTCTTCTCTTTTTGTTCTGGGATCTGAAGTTCTGTCAAGAATGCTCAATAATCTTTACGATCACCCTAATTTTTACCCTTTCTCTATGAGAATGGCCCTCAGAGTAATCATCTGGCATATGCAGATGACATTGTCATTTTCACTGCTGGCAAAAGCAAGGCTATTAAAGTTGTCATGAAACAGGTGAGGCTATATGAAAAAATCTCCGGGCAAAAGGTTAATGAGGAGAAGAGTTTTTTCTGCACTTCCAGTAAAATCTCACCATCTAGGGTCAATAGGATCATTGATAAAACGGGTTTTAGACACAAGCAATTTCCTTTTACTTATTTGGGGTGCCCCATATATACCGGAAAGAGGAAAACCTGCTACTTCAATGATTTAGTCAATAAAATCATCACCAAACTTTCTGGGTTGTATGCCAAACACTTATCATATGGTGGGAAGGCTGTACTTATCAAAAGTGTTATCCAAGCTATCCCTACGTATACTCTCGCAGCTCTCAATCCCCTCAAAACTACTCTCACTCTCATTGAAAAGTACATCGCTAACTTCTTTTGGGGGACTCATGAGGACAAAAACAAATACCATTGGAGTGCATGGGATAAATTGTGTAACAACAAGGATGAATGAGGTATAGGTACTAAAACTCTTGTAAATATCAGTGAATGCTTTGCTTACAAGAGATGGTGGAACTTGAGGACCCAACAATCTCTTTGGGCCTCTTTTGTTATGGCTAAATATTGTACCAGAGTACACCCTGTTGCTAAAGCTATCAATGCCCCTCAATCCAATACCTGGAGGAAACTTATGCAAATCAAACACAAGGTTGAAGAACACATTATCTGGAAGATCAATGATGGAGGGTGCAATTTCTGGTGGGATAATTGGACTGGAAAAAGTGCTTTAGCTAAGATTTTCACTAACCAGTCCATTTATTCTAAAACAAAAGTTAGTGATTTCATTCACGAAGGGCGATGGGATACGAATAAGCTTGCTGAATTTCTTCCTGATCAAATGGTTAATATCATAGCTAATATCCATATTGGCAAGAGTACCAAGAAAGACATGGCTATCTGGGAGCCTGAGACAGAAGGTAATTTTTCTACGAAATCGGCATGGAACAATATCAGAACGCACAAAGAAGAAGACTTCACCACCAATCAGGTATGGCACTCTAAACTTCCTTTTAAAATTTCTTTCCTTGCATGGAGAATCATCCATAGAAAACTTCCTTTGGATGATACTCTATGCAAGTTTAGGACTAACAGAGAGTGTCTTTGTGTATGTTGTGTACAAAAACAGAAGGAAACTGGACAACACCTTTTTATAGACAACAACATAGCTAGACAAATGTGGAACACTTTCGGGGCACCCCTCGGTATCTGTACTCAGTCAAACTGGAGTATCAAAAGAATACTTAGAAAATGGTGGTCGACCAAAGCAAAAAGCAGCATTCACAAAATGACCTTACACATAGTTCCCATTTTAATCTTATGGGAGATGTGGAGACAAAGGTGTTCTTGTAAATATGGTACACAAAAGATGTTTTGGTGTAGAGGAATGGAGAACAACATCTGGTGGAACCTTAAGATGGCTATTAAGTTAGCTTTGCCAACATTTGAGATGGCAGACTCCTGGAGAAATTTCAGCGAAACAATGGAGCAACTTAGACATACTATCGAATGAAAGATGATCAAATGGATTAAACCAACCCCAGGAAAGGTGAAACTCAACACCGATGGGAGTTTCTCCAACAACGGAGCTGGCATTGGAGGCATAGTTAGAAATGAATATGGCAACATGATTATGGCTTTTGTGGCAAATGTGGAATGCGACAACAACAGCAAAGCAGAGGCAAAAGCAGCTAAGTATGGGATACAATGGTGTTCTCAGTATGGGTTGACTAATTGCCTAATTGAGCTAGATTCTATGATAATTGTGAACATGATAAAGAACAGGGGCACCAACAATCTTAAACTCAAGACTATAATTGAAGATATTGTGCAGATAATGAACAATATGAATTGTAGTATTGATCATTGTTTCAGAGAGGCTAACCAAGTGGCAGATGGACTAGCCAAATTTGGTGCTATCCATGAAGGAAGCCATATCTTTCAAAACTGGCAACAGATCCCCAACAGTTCCAAAGGAGCTTATCACCTGGACAAAGCTCAATTACCTAGCATGAGAATTAAATATGACAATGCCAACTTCTTTGTTAGTTAATTAGTTTACTTTTGTACATATTGCTAGTCATGGAACTGGCAACTTTTGTTGAGTTCCTTTGAACTCAAAGGTGCATCAACATGTAAGTTTTTGCTGGAAGAAATAAGATGCACATCCATTCAAAAAAAAAATGGGTAAAATAAAGGATCGTGGACACAAAATGCACAACTACAAGAGTTGGAACATAACTGCATACTACGTCCTCATAAAGTAGAGTGGAATGGGAACAAGTCGTAGAGGACGTGATTTGGCTAGTATAAGCCCAAATTTCTCTTCCAAATCTTTTGGTGCAATGTTTTCTTCAAGAGTCCAATCAAATGAATTCAACAATGAACCCAACATTGCCGGAATTGCCCTAATTGCCAAAGGTAATCCAACACACATTCTCCGCCCAACACCAAAAGGAATAAGCTCAAAATTACTATCATGAAAATCCAAATTTATCGAATCCCAAAACCTTTCTGGTTTAAATGCTAAAGTATCCTCCCAAATATCAGGGTCTCGACCAATTGCCCATACATTCACTAACACTTGTGAACCCTTTGGGACAAAGTAGCCGCACAATTTAACATCTTGCTCTGCTTTGCGAGTTAAAAGGGAAGAAGGGGGGTGTATTCGTAAGGTCTCTTTCATAATGCATTGCAAATAAGGAAGACATCCCACATCCTTTTCTTCTATCGTCTTATTTTCACCAACAACTTCTGCGAGCTCAGCTTTAGCTCTTTTCATTGTTTCTGGATTCTTCATCAGCTCTAGCATTGCCCATTCTAACACAGCCGAACTTGAATCACTTCCTGAAACAAAAATATCCTGCACTACATATACATATTTAGTAACTAAACGCAACAGATATATATTTCCATGCATGCCAAAATTAATAATAATAATTTTAGAAAAAAAAACAACAATTTGGTACACAAAACATCACACAATTACCTCAAGGGATGGGGTGTGAGGTAGAGAGTCTATTCAGATGCAATAGTATTTTGAGGCCAACTGCTTTAGGTATCAAAAATAAGTTATTTATGTTTGTGTGGTTATAAATCATTTCATTAAGGATAAAATATACATTTAAGTTAAACTGAGAGTACTTAATATAGAAATGTTCAATTTTTTTTTAGACCGACAAAAAAAAAGAAAAATGAATCATATAAACGGGACACCAGAGGAGTACACACTAGGAAAAAAACAATAATTAAATTATTATTTACCAGACACAGGTGTTGGATCTGAGTTCTGTCCATTAATATTGCATTGACATCTCCTTTTTTGTCTTCTTCTTCTTCACTTATATTTAACAAAACATCAAGAAAATCATTGGTGCTCCGTACAGTAGTACTAATGTTTCTTTGCTCCAACCTTTGGTCAATAGAACCCCTGAAAATCCGTAGTAATTTCTCATAAGTTGTAAAACTGTTTCTGTTTATCAGTTGTGGATCTATCCCTTTAAGAAGAGGAAAATAATCCACCATGTTGAGTTTTCCAATAAGATAAGTAATGTAACGTATGACATGCTTGAATTTTTTGACTGGATCAGCATACATGTCTACTAAATCCTCTGAGAAAATTGTATTTGACCAAATATTTACCAACGTATCCGAAGCAACTTGACCAATGTCTACAGGGGTACCGTATTGGCTACACTGACGACAATAAGCAATCAACTCTTCGATCTTCCGGGCCCGCAAATGCTGGCCCGCGTCAAGCCTGTTAGGGCTAAAGATGCTTGAATGCAGTAGCTTCCGGAGGTATTTCCGGCGGCTACTGCTGGCTGGAAGAAAAATGACAGAGAATTGATTGTGGTCATGGGCGTGGAGTGCATCCTTGTCGATTTTGCTGGATAAGGCTAAATCTTGGTTTTTGAAGGCTTCTTTAGCCACAAGTGATGAAGATATAACTATTGTGGTTTTTTGGCCCAATTTTAGGGTCATTATTGGGCCATACTTGTGAGCCAGCCTCCAAAAGGATGTGTGGGGTTGATCACCACCAAGTATTAAGTTATGGAGATTTCCAATAAATGGTAGGGAGAATGGTCCTGGTGGAAGTAGTATTTTCTTCTGGTTATTATAACATCGGATGCCATGGATCAAAGTCCAAACAAGTACTACTACTACTCCACAACCTAAAAGGCCGTAGTAATCCATGATGATTGATAAAAAGATCAAATAAACTACTCCATATATATAAACATATTAAAGGATCGTTTGGTAGAGTATATTAGGAAAAATAATGCATGCATTAGGTGTGTGTATTAATAATACCTTATTTGGTACACTTTTTCATGTCATCTTGCATTAGTTATACACTATATTGTGTATTACTAATACCAAGAAATCCTATAGGTATTAGTAATACATAGCATTTTAACACTTGCATTAGATTGTATAATTACAATAATACCCCCAAAGCCTTTTTAAAAAACATCTCCATTTTTTATGGTACTTGTTTTAGAAACCTTTCATCTTCTCTGTGGCTGCTAAACCTTTTAAAAAAACATCTCTATTATTTATAAATTTGATTGTTGGTAATACTTTTTTGTATTTCAATTGCACTAGGAAATAGGATCTGTGGCTACTAAAGCATATGCCCAAACTCCTAATATATATGAAGTGCATATACTGATTTTAATAGGGTACCGCTTTGCAGTTAGGAATTATCTCAGGTCTATGCTGCCTGTATCGCTGTTACATTCCATCAATTTTTATTTTTTATTTTTGAACTCGTTTTATCTCAAAAAAAATTGACACTGAGCTGAGCAAGATGTGTGATCAAATTTTGAGCTTAGTAAAATTGACATCTTCTTTTTTAAATCTTATTTCAATATAGTTTAATCAAAATATTTACTATTGTGACGATTAGTTTGATAAAAAAATTCTTTGTCAACTTTCCACAAAAATATTTTGACGCAATAGTAACAACTATTTAATTTTATATTTGAAAAACGAAGAAGAAGAGGAGTTAATATTGTTTTAACAAAGAAATCTTTTTTGATGTTTTAGCAAATAATCTTGTTGCAAAGAAAATGTACGAAGAAATAAAGTGTGAAGGGTATTTTTGTAAACATACATTTTTTTAATGGAAATTATACAAAATTTGTTATTTCTAATACATCAAACCAAATAGAGTATAAGAAATAATGTAGGCATAACTAATGCAAGCACTATTAATGCATGCATTACTAATACATCATATTTTGCATTATTATTATACACTCTACCAAACGATCCCTTAAGTGTCTTTTGGACATGATAGAGACTTGATTGACTTAATTAGTTGATGTGACATGTATAATGTGACTTTTTCTCTTGTTTCCATCCGGTATCCATACTAGGGAAACTTTAACATAAGACTTTTTGATTAAGGATAAATAAGTACTTATCAGTCTATCACAATCCTTGTTGGTGTATAATTTGACTAGATACAAAACTTAAGTAAAATATAGAAACGTGGGGTATTAAATGTATAACCATAATAATTGTATAGGCTATAATTTTTATTTTTATTTTTAAACTTATCATCATGATCATGAAGCGATCGTAATAATTATTTACAACAAAAAATATAGGCCCAAGTAACACAAAATCTCATTTCTCCATTCATTTGATTACGTGTGTTCAGCAAATCATTTTATAGAATCAATCAAGCTATTGGATATGTTAGGGGAATCCAATGCAATATCTTTACCAAATTTATCTTCTTCCCATTTTACGCTGATCATTTTCAAGAACGTGTACAACAGTACTCATTGCAATAACTTGTATAAAATACTCATTCCTTAATTATAGGGTGAAAAATGTTTTCTTTTATTTAAAACCATCATTAAGATTTGGTGAGTTCTTTTAAAGAAAGATTTATTTGAAATTTCCTCACACAAACTCCATCTCTAGCGACCAAAATTACCCAGAAATATTTCTTCTGCAAACTTTAGATTTAACAAGTACATGTTTCTACTTTATCTTTACTATATTTCATATATATGTTTATCCTTATAACTTATCTGAAGAATGTGATGAAATTAAGAGTATTCTTTGACATGAAATCATCATGGTAATTGAAAATTATTTATTGTATTTTGATATTGGAAATCCATGAGCCTATGACATGGTTGAAAGGATTATGGGTATGATTAAATGCTTGTAGAATCAATGATTGATCAAAGATAAAATCTTTCAATTCTTGGTAATGAGTTTAAGCTCAATGTTGTCATTAATTATAAATGACTAATTAAGACCGTGAACAAAAAGTCACAATCTTTCGGAAATGTCACAAACTTTCATAAAAGTCACAGCTTTCATAAAAATCTCAACTTTTTATAAAAGTTGCAACTCTTCATTTTCCATTCACACCCTTTTAAAATCCAACAGAAACAAACAATGGCGGAATTTCCACATATCTGCAAAGGTTGTCTTCCTTCATTTTAGTTCCCTCCTTTGCTAGTGCATCTGCCACTAATTGATTCTCCTCCCAAAAAATATGTAGAATGGGGGGTGTTCCCCAGACACCGTAAAAGCTCTCTGCAATCATGAATAATGTTAGTGTACGCAGGGTGGTTCGAGGAGATAAAACTTATAGCTTCTTAATTTACAATCTATAGGCTTATCTCCAAATGAAAGAGTTCAGATTCTAAGGCTAATTTCATGCCACGTAATAGTGCTATTAGTTGTGCCTTTATGCTATTAGTTTCAAACAAGTTACTCATGTAGCCGACTATCCAATTCCCAACTAAATTTAAATACAGATGTGTGAATCCATAAACGAAGTATATATAATGCAATAATGATTGAGTGCACATCTCTGTGACGTTAGAAATTTAAATCTGATATACATCTTGTTTTGTTTTTCTTTCTAAAATTAGGTAGCACCTCTCTAAATGATTATTGATAGCACTTTATATATATATATATATATATATATATATAGTAGTTTCACTGCACATGTGTTGCACGTGTGTATTGTATATATAGTATACGATGTTGTAAAATATAATTAATATTACTAAATTAAATATTTTTAGTAAATAATTATAATTTAAAGAACATAGGACAAGTGCTTTAAAATAATTAATACAGATTGTTACAGAGTAACTTGTATTTTGAGATCAAAATAACCAGATATTATTGAAACATTTCAAAATACATTCAAAGTTTAAATTTGGGGAGAAAGTGACATTTCTTTAGTAGTATTATTATTTACTTAACTCAATTTTGTAAACAAATCTAACCAACAAAAGTTAAAAAAAAATATCAATACAAAAAATGTCACCAATAGTCTTTCCTCTTGAGGTTTTGAACATAAATGATGGACACCATTTAAGTATAATTTTTCTCTTAAATATTCATACTTCAAATTTAGTATTTGCATGACACTAATAAGGATTACCATAAACATTTCAATATTTTATCTTCATACGTAATCTATCTTTTAACCAATTAATATTTGAGTGAGACTATCATAGAGAGGTAATTCTACACAAAAAAAAAAAAGGCAATTTATTGTTATAATGAATAATGGTTAAATGGAGGTTTGAGTGTATGTCAAATATTTAGCTTGACCAATTCTTTCTTTTAGATATACCTACATATTGAACAACATCACCTTTGGTGAAAAATATTTCATTTCTTTAGATTTCTATCTTATCATTGTAGAATTGTAGTCTTCTCCTTTTTCCTGCCGCATACATACGATATAGTTGTTGGCTAATGAAAGTATCAAGTATCTTATAGAAGTTGTATCTTAATATGTTAGTAAATGTTTGGTTAGTAATTCATTGGTAATATGTTAATAAATTATATAAACAATTTTTTTGTAATATTTACCAACCGATATATACTTCGTTGGTAATATTACCAACAAAAAGTGTGTTAGTAATATTTCAGTTGGTAATCCATTGATAGAATGTTGCTAAATTTGGCGCCATTTTTTTCCGCCGTATTTACCAACTAAAATACTTAGTTAGTAAGATTTTGGTTGGTAATCTGTTAGAATTTCGTTGTTAAGTTTTAAAATATAATTCAGTTAGAATGAAATATGTTGGTAATTTGTTAGTAGAATACTAACCAACTTAAGTTGTTAGTAAAATCTATTGGCAATTTGGGATTTTTTTGTAGTGCTATTTATAGCTAACAATAGTAGTATTAATAGGTGCTAATTGTTCCTTATCAGAAAAGTTACAACCTTTCGTAAAAGTCACTGCTCATCGAAAGAATCACAACCTTTTGCAAAAGTCATAACTCATCGGAAAAGACACAACCCTTCGGCAAAGTCACAACCCCTTGAAAAAATCACAACCTTTTGAAAAAGTCACAACTCATCAAAAATGTCAAAACCCGTCAAAAAGTCGCAACCCTTTGGAAAAGTCACATCTCTTTGAGAAAATCACAACCCTTTAATATGAAAGGGTATCTACATTTTATATAATACAAATAATTAAATTAATAAATAAAACAAATTGAATATTTGTAATTGAGGGTATTATAGTAATTCAACATTCATTTTAGGAGTTCATGCTTTTAAGGTAGTATAGATAGATAGATAGATAGATAGATAGATAGATAGATAGATAGATAGATAGATAGATAGATAGATATAATTCTTTCAAAATTTTCAATTCACATCGGAAATTCTTAATTTTTTAAAAATATAATTAAACCAAATATGTATATTAAAACTATTAGTATTGAATGATATAACATAAAGTTAATAGGTTCAGTCGATCTCACTACCTTCGTCACATTATATATATATATAAGAATTAATTTTGGACCTATAATTTTAAGATTTTAACAATTTTTAGTGATAATAACCTAAGTATCAAACCAATCAAATATATATTTCAGATCGACTTTTTCGTAATAGTGCACCATTATCTCGAAATCCTGAATATGCCTTTTCTTCATATATTTTTTGTGTTCTTGATATATATATTTTCCAAACATATATACCATTATTGAGTTGGTTTAGAACACCAGACAACGAATTCTCTTATGGGAAGCAAAAGAAGTTTTGCCATATGCATGAGTGCACACTTGGTCGATCTTTTAAATTTTTTACTACGTAGTGTTGCTGTAAAAAGCTTTACAAAAATATAACCTTATCATACTCTTGGAGATTTCAAAGGATGCATGTGGAATTAAAGTAATTTTACAAAGATCTTCAGCCAAAACAAAATGTTTAAAATTTCTAAACATATGCATAACTGTATCAAGATACACTTCACTTGAACACAATTGAACAATAAGACAAAACCAACATAATGTTTCCTCTAACTTGTCCATTTCTAGAGCAAGGGTAGATCTAGCCTTATACCTACAGCTTTACGTGAACCCAATAGCTTATGCTCAAACTCTATATTTGTATTAAGAAATTTACTAAATATTTGGTTATGAACCCAGGGATTTATCTTGAGGTTGTTGTAGTAATCCATAAACTTCAAATTCAGGATTCACCTGTGTGACTAGAGTGATGAGAAAATGGGGACACCTGGTAAGGTAGTTCCAGCGTCAACGATGAAGACATTGCCTGAAACATATTGTGAAGAATCATGGATTAAGTACCTCACCACTGATATTAAAGCCGGATCTGTCGTTCCAAAAGTTCTAAGAGGAACAGTTCGCCTAGTAACATTAGGGAGCCATTTCTTTTGCATAAGGCTTTCTGTTATCTCAGATTTGAAAACTCCAGGTGCTATTGAGTTCACTCTAATATTGTCTATTCCCAATTCAAGGGCCATCATCTGCCATTCATATATAATAACTTGTAATTAATCTGTCTCAAAGTATTCTACAATTCAGAATCCATAAATCTGTCACTAAAAGTATGTACCTTAGTGAGCATGTCAAGAGCCATCTTTGAAGAAGCGTAAGCGAGAGTCCCTGCTATAATTACCCGATTTAGACCAGCGATTGAAGAGATATTAATAACAGATCCTCCACCCTGTTTAGCAGCACGCATACGTCTACATACATATTTGGACACCAACCATGCCCCTTTGAGATTCGTGTTAAAGGTATGGTCCCACTCCTCCTCTAGCAATTCCAGTGAAGAATGCACATTACCTGTACATTATTCAAATCAGGCAACTAATTTTACATAATCAAAATAAGAATTTCCTGCACCACAACATGTAGCAAGGTATAATTACTTACCTGTAAGGCCGGCATTGTTAACCAAGGCATCGATGCGGCCAAATGCATCCCAAGCTAAATGTACGGCGGTTTCAATGGTAGCACCATTAGCGGTAACATCAAGCTGGACCACAATTGCACGCCCAGGTACCTTCGAATTAATCTCATCACAGAGAGATTTCAGTCTGTCAACACGACGGGCAGCAGCAATGATGCTGCAACCGGCGTTGGCTAAGTCGAGACAGAACTCTCGCCCAATTCCTGAGGACGCTCCTGTCACCATCACTACCTTTCCGTTCAGGTCTTTCCACGGCTCCATTATTAAATTTAGATGGTAATAATGAGAGAGTTATATATACAGAGTTTTTCCTTTTCTATTATAAACTTCATTCTTTCTTTCTTTATAGTACCAGAGTGGATCTATCTAACTTGGCCACCCAAGCTATCCGAATTCACAATTTAAATTTTATGAGTTTAATATTTAAAATTCTTATATTTAAATTCATTATATCTTTGAAATTATGGGCCCCAAAATTTTAGATATTAAATTATCTTGATCATTTAAATTTTTTGATATATAATTCATGTTTGCGCTACGTCGAATTTAAAACTAAAAGATAAGCAACAAAGAAGAAGGGAGCAGAGGAATAGTAGATAAAGATGAAGAAGGATTATTGTAATTTTTTTATTAAGTTTCTTGAAAATAGCTAAATATTATACGTGTATATACAATTTTCACGAGGAAGTTATATGTATAATTTGATTATATATATAATTTGTTATTTTCTTAAAGAGTAATTGATTTGGTAGTGTAATGATGGAGTATGACAAAGAATTCCTATATAGTTTATACCTCTGGCCTACCCTTATATATATGCACCTGATTTGACGTTACAAACTGTTAAGTTGCTCTCAAATACATTATCAATTTGCTATATTTAAACGACAAAAAATGGACATGGTAAATAATCGAAAATAGGAGAACAGAGTCATTAATTTCATGAATTCGTAATTTGAAACTTTCTCTCATGGCTGAGAATGAAGTTTCGCAAATCGTCTCAAGCCAATGATAACGATGATTTATTGGAGAAAGGGAGAGGAAGCGCAACATCATTAAGTTTGAATTTGGAAAGAATTTGAAAGAATCGTCCATGGAAGAAAAGAAGAAGAAAAATTATCATCAACGAAAAAGAGGAAAAAATATGCTAATTTGAGATTATACACTAATTTGGAGAGAGAAAAGAGGAAAGATAGATAATTGATAAATACAATACCTAAAATTAAGCCTAGAGAGATACTAATTGAACAATATCTTTTAAATTGAAAAATACTATTAAATAGATATTATAGTTGCAAATTATAATTTATTAAATTATAGTTATATAGAATATATAATAGCATATATTATTAGTTTTTCTAATATTTTATTGTTTATGGTCCGTCTAAGCTATTTTTTTGGTTTCTTAAGTAAATGTATCCCCGGTAAAATAATCTCGACTAAAATGATCGCATGAATGTATAATATTTATTGTTATTATATAAATAGTACTCCCTCTGTCCCTAATTAGTTGTCCACTTTTCCTTTTATAGTTGTCCCTAATTACTTGTCCATTTTGACAAATCAAGAAAGGACAAAATAATTTTACCTATTATACCCTCAATTAGTTATTTTGAAAAAGGTACAATTTCTTGAAAATCTTAAATTTTTAATCCATCCACTTCATAATTAATAGGGGTAAAATGGTAAACCCACTATGTCAATAATTATTTTCTTAATAGGTGTGTCAATTCAAAAGTGGACAAGTAATTAGGGACAGAGGGAGTATAAAACTGTGAATTATATAATATATATCGCTCAACCTTTCTTTCGCCTAAACAATTTCATTGCCTCACTCCGCTCGTCTACAAAAACGTATTTCGTTCGCCTACAAAACCACCTTTCTAGTCGAGCGCACGAGAAGACCCTGTAGAAGTCCTCCATCCATATGTTACCGACCTGACCATCCATCTATCATTGGAATCTATCGAGAGAGTACCAAATGCTAACGGTGACGAAGGTTACCGACTTTCGGTGGACGCAGAGCCAACAAGTTCGGTCGAACAGCGTAACTCTGCATTTTGGGAGCAGAGCATCCAGCAAAATCGAGCAATGGATCTTAGAAGAATTCCACTTTGAAGCATGACTCTTTCTATTTTTGTGCTGGCATTTGCTATATATCAAAAATGTATATATACATTGCACAATTCATTTTCCTTTACGAGCTAATTTTTTTCCAATCCCTACTAGTTCAAATCTATCCTAAGTAGTCACAAATTTTAGATATGAGCTTCTCTCGATGTTTCGAATCTTTATATATATAATTCATTTGAAACATTCACATTCGCACATGGTTGAGTTTTAAAATTTGAGATTCAAACACTTCAACAACAAATTGCAATGGACATCAACTCAAATCTTCTTCTAAACAACTCAATTTTTTTATATGAGCTCCTTACTTTTAGATAGTGGCCTAAGCGCTAAGAAGTGAACGTCATGCAACTCAGACTATATGATTAACACATGCAAGTTGAACCTTAACTTTCGGAGTTCGAAAGAGAAGGGGAAGAAGTGGAGTAGAGGAATTAGTCAACTCAGTGATGTTTCGAATCTTTTTATAATATAATTCATTTGAAACATTCACGTTTGTGGTTGGTCGAATTTTAAAATTTGAGCTTCAAACACTTGAAGAGTGGATTTCAATGGACACCAACTCAAATATTTTTTTATACAACTTAGATTTTTTATATGAGCTCC
>JAKRZT010012241.1:0-25678 GCA_029582215.1 Solanum sparsipilum
AGAAACTCACTATGATCCTCTCCAAGCCTACTCGTGCAATGTATAGGTAGCATCCCATACTACTACCTACACTTTGTAGAACCTATCAAGAAACCATAATGAAATCTCACATGATGGGAAGTAAGCGTTTAACCGACATAGACCATGAGAATCCGGTGTCATAAGTCCCCACACCGTAAAGAGATGGTCTACTTTCCTAAGGAAGATCGGTATATATATCTTAATGGATCCCATAGCTACCTATGCGGCCACATAATTTATGGGATAAGGTAGACAATCATTGAAACTCATGCCTAACAATTGGGGGAGTTTCCATCTAACCAAATCCACTCGGTGCTTAGCCTACATTCCCATAGAATAGTTTGTTACCTTGACATTATCACATATGAGAGGTGTCATTGGCCTACCAACTCCAAATTACATTCATTAACACGTGAAAGGGTGCCATGGGCCTACCGGTTCAAGTCTCATCATTAACCTTCATGGAAATGTGCCATGGGCCTACCGGTTCAAGTCTCATCATTAACCTTAATGGAAGGGTGCCATTTGCCTACCGATTCCAAGGTTCATTATTATCATGAGTGGAAGGGTGGTACTAGCCTATCGATTCGAGGATTCAACAACCAACAATATAATCATTTAAACAAGAAAAGGATGCACAAGCTCTACCAATTCGAGATATGCAATACATTGGAGAATCCTTCATATTATATCATCAACATTCATGAGTGTCAAAATGAGAAAAAGCCTTTCCATAATAACACATTTACATTCATAACATGATCACATTAGCTCCATTGAATGTCCATTCATAAAATGTCATGTAACTCTTAAATTTCTTATACTATGCCTTCAAGGCCAGGGTCACAATGTACAAAATAAGTAAACAGCTCCACCTTTCAAGTGGATCATCATCAAGAACAATTCTACTAATAATATGAGATTAAGTCAACTTACCATCCTCCAAAGCCATAATCACCATTACTCAATTCCCAACAATTCTATCACCACAAGGTGATTCACCCATAACTTGCCCATAAGGCCACAATCCTCAATTCATCCATATACCAACAATTCATCATAAATAGGTATAGAAAACCATATAAATCAACAATATAATCCAATCTAAACACAATTTCATCAACATTAAATCATAGGCATTAAACCCACTTCATAAGCAAATTCTAGGCTCTTAATGAAAACATGTGTTCTTGATGAAGTTTCATATAAAATCATCTTAAAATCATAAATAGAACTTCAATTCACCAATATAATGACTTTGAAAACATTTTACCCATGAACCCATACCTAGAACAGAAAATAGAAGTTTTGTTCTTTGAAGACTTTTGAAACCCTTTTTAATGGACTCCTTGAAGGAAAGATAATCAAGGATCATGGGTCACCATACCTTTGTTAAGATTCCCCAAGGAATTTTATGAAGAAACCACCTTCAATCCAAGCCCTAGCTCCAAGTTCTAGACCTTCTCAATGGAGGATTGTAGAGAGAGAAATATTTGAGAGGAGGTAGGTTTCTTTTAAATTCTAATTGGAGTGACTTAAATGGAAGAATTTTGGGTCTAAAAGGGTTTTATAATTGCTAGGAAAGGTAAAGAATAATAGGGACTCAACTTAGGAAAAGAATTAAGGACCCACAAAGTTAAACTTAAAAGTTTTCACTAAACCCGTCTAAGCTCGTCCTTTTTGACACTGCTTCACTATTATGGGTATAAATTTTTACTCCGAGATCGGAAAAGGGCAAACTCGGTGGCGTTGGAAAGAGGACTCAGATACCTTTAATTGGAAAGTTAATGGTCCACCTAATTCGTTTTGAGCTAAAAGATATCAGCATTTGAAATTGACCCTAAAAATTGTAACTTTAAAAATCTGCCCCTTGCCCGTCTGTTCCAGTGGGATTACTCAAAGGCTGGTCAACTGGGCAGTCAACTAGGCGACCATAGGGGCATAAGGGTGACTCGCCAACCCCTTAGGCGATCTAGCAGCTCCATCGCCAAACAGTCCTTCCAAAGACAAGGCTTCTTTCACCCTAACTCGCTAGCGTAAGCCCTTGCTTGCACCCTAGGCTGCTACCTAGCTCCATTTAAGTTCTTAAACAACATAAACATCAACCTAAGCTCCCACTAACCCAAACTTCAAGGCTCAAGTTCATTCTATCATTTTCCGAGTCGTTACAGTATTGGTGTGGGGGTAGAACACCGGATTCCATGGTTAGCTTTCATGGTGTATGTCGGTCAGTGCTTGTTCCCACTATGTAAGTTATGCATTATGGTTTTTTGAGAAGTTCTATGAAGTGTGAGTGGTAGTGTGGGATGCCATCTTGTCACGACTCAGGGGTACCCCCTAGACGTAACATGGCGTAGTTGACCCCAAAGGGGTCGCATACAAGCCCTTAGCACATTCTTAACATAAGATAATATAGAATACAAGAAAATTTAAAACTTTAAAATCAATGACTTATTTCATAAAGCAAACGAAAGTCTTACTAAAACCTTTGTCTCAAACCATCTAATACAACTTTTAGAATAAATTCTTGGGACACAACCCATACAATAGTCTTAAGATGAAAATAAAAGACATAAAGGTAAGGTGGGTTTTGTCCTCGAATCTATGAGGAGTGACCAAGATCTTCAACTCCTTGCAACTTCTAGAAACCTATCTTCCAAGCAACCCAAGTCGCCAAACCTACATTTGATTAGAATGTAGGCAATATGCGTTAGTGCAAAACGTTCCAGGTATGAAAGCTAGCAAGTGGTTAGTCAATATAAGACATAAGCATAAGAGATAATAACATAATCATCATAGTCATAGCATTGCCTCCAACATAAGCATCATATAAAACATAAGCCAATATGAGACATAGATAATAAGCATAGGAGATACATTATGTTCATGGCATAGTCTTTACTTCGGCTTTCATGGTTACATACTCTAACTTTAAGTTCTTCATAATTTTGTTTTCAAGCCATTGATTAGATGGGTATGTGAGACTAATAGACTTTCGCTGTGTTTTCAATAAAGTTTTGATTGTAAGGATTTAAATGAGTTTTAAATTTTGCACTATTTCTATATATCGAATGTAATGAATGTTATAAGGCTTGTATGAGGCTCTTCGGAGTTTTGTACTCTGTGTCGCATCTAAGGGGTTGCCCCGGGTCCTGATACAAATTTATACTCATCCGGATTAGCACACCCGATACCCACGACATTAACACCTCGAGCACCAGCTCCCATGACATTCTTGGACAAAAACTCAAGGTGTGTCATGATCTTGGCCATGTTTTGGTCCCTCTCTTGGTCCTTCTCCATTTGTTCCTTGGTCAATTTGAACGTGAGAGGGGAGACCTGGTATTCACGAGTATACCACACTCTGTTTATGGTAGTCATGCCATCCAAGAGCTGAGCCGTTATCACATAAGGTTGGTGCATCAAACCTCCAGGAGAAAATTGGTCTGCAACACCCTTATTTAGCGAATGAAGACTCCAGTAAAAATACTGCAACAACACGTTGTCAGACAAGCCATGAGTTGGGCATTGAAGCACCAACTTCTTGAATCACAGCCAAGTTTCATGAATTGGCTCAACTTTTAGACACTTGAAGCTCTTAATGCCGTCCCGAAGAGTCATCATCTTCGAGGAAGGAAAAAATCGCACTAGAAATGCGGTGACCAACTCCTCCCACGAAGTGATTGATTCACGTGACAATTCATCCAACCACTTACATGCCTCTCCCACAAAGAGAACGGGAACAACCTCAATCGAACCACCTCTTGGGAGATGTTCTTGAAGGAGAACGGTCCACATACATCCACAAAATTTCTAATATGCTCATGGGGATCCTCATAAGCCAAAACACTGAACAACACCTTCAATTGCAAGAGTTGCAACACAGTACTTGTAATATGAAACACCGCATTCCCTTCATCCGGAGGGAAGCGAATGGTACCAATACCACCCATAAGATGGGGGTCATTAGCGTTAGGCTCATTGATATCATTGAGGATTCTGATGTCATCTTGATGGCCTACTTGGCTACCATTGCTGCAGTTCACACTCATACTTCCTATTTTAACACACAAACAAGCAAATCAAAACTAAAATTAAGTACAACTATGACTAACAAGAACAAAATCCAACTTAACAAAAAATTCTCAAATAACGCCACTCCCTTGCAGCCGCACCATTTTGATTTGATTAGTGTTATCAAGGACACTTCATCCAATACTAAGCGTCAACGATTGTTAGTTAGTAATATAACCCAACTAAGTGAGTTGGGGTCGAATCCTAAGGGACTGGTACATATTCAAGAATTAATAGAAAAACATGAATATGCTCAGGTCAATCATAGGTAAAAACATTTACGAATAAAAGCATGGTTCAGGTTTGGGGTGACACAAGTGTCAAATAACAGTGGGATTTGGTTACAACAAGAAATAACACGAAAATAACAAATATGAAGATGGGTTCTTGGGATGTGATTTAATTACAGGTTAAGGTAGACAAATGGGTGATTGCAATTAAAAGTGAATATTTGTAAATAAGCGAATAAGTTAGACTTTATTGGGGATAAACTTTCTCTTGAACAAATTACCCCGAATCAAATTGGTGTCTCTCGAACACCAATAAGCAGCAATTAAGAACAACCTACGTTTTAGTCCATTCATTCTCTCGAGTTAAATGTGTGGAAAAGGATTTAGGATTCACTATCTCGAGTAGAACCCATGACAACCCAATACCCACAGACCATTAAATCAGTAAACTTTGTTTTAAAACCTCTCTCTCGAGCAAGCCAAAAACACGAAGGTATAGTTGCATCTGCAAGTACAACCCTTTATATTAAGCCATAATTACCGAATGAAATCACTTTTAAACAACTTTCACACTATCAATTAACAATACGCAGCAGATAAATCAACCCATAATTACATAATCACACCCGAAGAAGTGGGGTTTTAGCTAGACATCACAAAAAGGTAAAAATCGTTACCAAATTGTAGTTCCATCAACTGGGTAAGACTAATATTGTCTTTATAAAGGTCTAAGATGAAGAATCTTCAGCACCCAATTCCAATTTCTCAGAAATGGAAATCTTCAAACCTAAGGAAATATTGTCTCCAAACTCAGTTCTAAACTCTGTACTCAAAAACTGATGATTATGATTCTAAAAAATAAATACTAGAAAAAAACTGCATAAAAATCTGATCCTAGACTAAAAATTCAAACATGTATTTATAGTGGCTAAAAATATGTTGCGAAGGACCATTCGGTGCAATAAGTCGGGATCGCCAATCCACTCGGCGATCCGCCCTTTGGTCAATTCCATGACCTTTCTACTTTTTCCTTCAGCATCTTCAAGTTCTATAACTTTGGAGGATATAAAACTGTATCGCGGAACCTTTCAGCGACTCGCCGACTTCTTCTTTCTATCACCGACTTGATTTTCTCCTCCAGTGCTTGGCACACTGGAACATTAGGTGATACCATGGCCATTCAACGACTCGACTAATGGTTTACGCGATCCTCAGAGGTTCTTTTCTTATTTCTTTCAGTTACCTTGTTCCTTTTTGCTCATTTGTATCCATGCTTTGTTCCTCAATCAAAATACCTAAAAATCAAGAATTTACATTAGTTAATGGCATAAAATATGCATTTTAGGACAATAAATCTATTAAAATAAAGCCCTAAATGAGTCCAAATCGTGGACTCATCTTGAAGCACACCACATTTATGAATTGGAAGCTATTAGATGAGTAGGAAAGTTCACTTCCTCATTCTCTAAGTCATGCCATAGAGGTTAGCTCTAGTGGGTCTTTCTCCTATATGTGCCTATGGTTTTCAGGATATGGCTAATATAAGGGCAAATGCTTGGCGGAATGAGGAAGACAATGTGGACCAAGAGGCTCCTCCCCAAGCTCCTCTACAAGCTCCTCAAGCTCCAATTGATCTTTCAAATATGTCCAATACGGAGATTAGGTTGGCCTTTCAAATGTTGGCTCAAGTCATGACGCTGCAAGTTAATAAAGAGGTTGTAGCTCCGATGAACCCATTAGTGGGTATGGCTGCCTCAAGGGTGAGAGATTTTATGAGGATGAACCCTCTGGAGTATTATGGCTCCAAAGTGGTAGAGGACCCTAAGGAATTGATATATGAGGTCTATAAGGTACTTGTTTTTATGGTGGTGACTTCGGTAGAGAAAGTGGATCTAGCCGCTTATGAATTGAAAGGTGTTGCTCAAGTATGGTATGAGCAATCGAAAGTTGCTAGGTCGGTAGGAGCGGGTCCAATAGAGTGGGAAGTGTTCAAACTAGAATTTCTTGATAGGTTCTTCCCCCGAGAGTTGATGGAGGCTAAGGTGGAAGAGTTCATTAACCTTAAGCACGGTAGTATGAGTGTTAAGGAATATGCCTTCAAATTTACCCAACTATCCAAGTAAGCTCTATCTATGGTGTCACATTCGAGGGATATGATGAGTAGGTTTTTGACGAGCGTGTCTGACCTAGTAGCAAAAGAATGATGTACGACAATACTCCTTCATGATATGGATATCTCACGTCTTATAATGTATGCCCAACAAATATAAGAGTCAAAACTCAAAAAAGTGAAATCTAGGGTGGAAAAGAGGTCTAAGATGGATAATGATGGGTTAGATGGACATGGTCACTCTAGGAGTCGACAAACGTTTTCCAGACAAGGTTCTTCTAATACTTCTAAGTATAAGGATGAGAGTGTGTCCAACCCTAAGCCACCCAAAATGGGTAATGAGTCCCTATGTCCTACTTGTGCTAGATGTGGAAAGAGACATGTGGGTAGGTGGTTGGCCGGTAGAGAAGGTTTCTTTAGTTATGGTGAAAGTGGCCACAAGATGAGAGATTGCCCAAAGGTAAAAAATATGAGAAGAGAGGGTAAGCAAGTTGCTCCTAGTAGTCCAAATGATAATACTCAAAAGAAGAATGGGTTCTATGCCATCTAAGATAGAGGTTAACAATAGTGACCTACGGATATACCTAAAGATATGTGCTTTATGCTTTATTAGATTTTGGTATTGTTTGGTTTTTTTGTGACTTGATATGTTAGACTTTGAAGTTATCTTTAGTATGAATGATGCTTAGAATGTCCTTTTAGTCCTACTCCCAAGGAGGAGATGGTGTGCTCAAATAGCAAGGTCATGGTGTGGTGTGTGTTGCCATGATGTATATATATGCATGTTCATGAAAAAGCTTAAGTCTTAATAGAAATGCCTTATGTGCATTGTTTTTCCTCATGTTGTAGTGCATTTAGTAGAGTTGCCTATAGAACTTCATAAGATGATTAAATTAGGATGTATTAGCTTGCAATTGAGAGTTCCTCCTTGGAAGCATACTTTGAATATAGATTGCATATATGCTCCATGAGTATATGTTGAGCATGATTTAGCTTGGAGATGGTAGTTCCTCCTTGGACATGGTTAGTTATTAGATTTCATGCATAATGGATTGTTAGATGTAATTCCTTGTAATCACCCTATAAAACGAACTACTGAAACAAGAGCCTAACGTGTGTGTGTTTGAGTTTGGTGTGAGGTTTCATGGTGTTTAATGTTGTCCCGATGCATGGCCGAGGTTTTCAGGGGTTAAACATCATGGTACGATTCCCCAAGGATCACCCTTAGGGTCCTTGAGGAGGACCCTACGTTTAAACCCCAAAACCCCAAGGAAACCATGAGGCTGCCCAAAATGGGGTGACCTACAGATGAGTTCATGCCCCGTAGGTCCATCCACGCCCCGTGGATAGCCTCAGTAGGTCAGGGCCCCTAATGACTAGCGACAACGACCAACCACAGATGACTAGTACGTGGCATCAACCACACCACAGTCCACGGTTTGGTGGGCGTCGATTGGGCTTGTGTTTGTTGTCAAGTCGCGGCAAGTGTAGGGGTGAATTGGTAAATTCACCCCAAGTCATAATTATTGCATGGATGGTTGTTTTAAGTATATTAAGGTATTTTAAGAGTATTAAAACAATAAAATACTACTTTAGATTCGTTCTTCAAATTCCCCAAATCAAAACCCTTCCCTCTCAAAATATCTTCTCTCTAAGAACTCCACCGATTCGAGGACAAGAACTCTATTTTAAGTTCTTGGATTGCTATTTCTCTAAGACTTGGTATGTACTCATGGATTTGAGGACAAGAACTCTATGTTTTCATTTTTTCATGTAATAAACATTTACTAGTTTTCGATTTTAAAGGGTCGTGTCGCTATTTATGTTTTGAGATTGTGTGTGAAATGGCCATGTGAGACTTAGACTTCCATTGTGTCTTTCGAAAGATATTTTCTTCTACTTTGAATCGTATGGTTTTACATAAAAACTTTTAATTCTTTACTATTTCTAGTACCTATGCGATGAATGAATGCTATGAGGCTTGTATTATACCCATTTGGGGTCGAGTACGCCGTGTTACGACTACGACATTCTCTCGGGTCGTGGCATTCCTACTTCCTTCTGTTACATTTAATATGTTTAGCTTGGAGTTCAAGTTTTACTCCTTGGTTGTGTGAATTTAGATGTTTTGCATGCATGATGGTTTGCTAGTCTAGAGTCGTGACCATAAGAAATGCCTAGAGTGTCATTTGAGGATGAATGTTCCCAAAAGGGAGATATTGTAATACCTCATAGTTAGTAGGTCAACTAGACCTTGATGTAAGGGTTAGAGTCGTAGAATTTACTTCCCGTACTTAGATCCAAGGTTTAGGGTTAGAACGTCAAGGTAGGACTCCCAAATGACCAACCAAGGGTCCTTGAAGAGGACCCTAGAAACAACCCAAAAATATGCCAAAATAGTCGACCCACGAAAGGGGACCACTTTCAGTAGATGGACCCACGCCTCGTGGGTGAGGGTTCATGGGTCAACATCCTTAAATAATACTTGTAGAACCTCATCCATGGATGACCAGCACGGACCGTGTGTGGACCCACTGCCTGTGGACGTGATCTTGTGGGTTGGGGGCAGTAAGGTCTTAAGTCAGTTTAAGTGTGGGTTAAGGGAACTTTCTAGAATTAATTAGGGGTTAAGTGGTGTCATTTTATATTATATTAAAACACCTATACAAAGATATTAGACCCATAAAAACATTGATCCTAGTAATTCTTTCAATTTACCAAAGAAACCCAATTCCCTCCAAGAAATTCTCTCTCTAGAAAGTGAAGAGAAAGAGGAAGAAGATCAAGTTAGGTCAGGTCAAGATTCCATTGTTGCAAGATTTGTAGGGCTTTATAATCAAGGTATTTTATTTTATTCATCCATGGATTCTTCCATCTATGGAGCCTCATATATCTCCCCCAATTGTGAAAATGAAATCCCTAATACAAGTTAGGGTTCCTTCCAATATCGTTGGTTAAGTTGAGTATGAATCCAATCGAGTGGATATTGATTGTTTATGATTAATTTAGTAGTGAATCATGATATTATTATGATAATACTTTGAGAGTGAAGTGTCTATGATTATGATTTGCAGCCTCACATAAAATGATTCTAGGTTGAAAGGTTTGCTCAACTAAAATTAATGAATCATGTTGGACTAGAATATCTTGAAGTTGTGATATAAGATCCCTTCATGACTAGATTGACTTGGTAAGATAAGACCAAGCTTGGTAGCTTGAGTTAGGGGTTTTCATGGTAGACTAGAAATGAGTAATAATACTCTTCCTAAGGGTAGCTCGTACTAGTATCAAGGAATGCTTGCACGATTGCATGACTTTGTTAGGCCAAGATCATTTCATGGTAGCCTTGGATTGAGAGATCATACCCTCCCTAAGGCTAGATTGCACTAGTTTCATAGAATATTTGCATGACAGCATGACTTGGTTAGGACAAATCATTTCATGGTATCTAGGATTGAGCAATTGTAGCCTTTCTTGTATAGCTTTGACTAGCATGATAGTATGGTGCTATTCCTTTGGTAGCATGGTCTAGCCTATTATGTTAACTATTCTTTGGTAGCTTGGTCTAGCCTAATAGGGTGCTATTCCTTGGTAGTCCAGAAATGATAAATAGTAATCATTTAGGTGTGATAACCTAAAGTGGTACTTAGTATGGGTAGGATTATGGGTTCTTCGTCGTGCATTGCACAGGTACGACTTGAAGCTAATTATGAAGTGTTCTCTTGTAAGTTGAATGATTAGCTTGGATTATTGCTATAGTTGCCTTCCATGATATGATTAACTAAAAGTGAAGATTACCTTGCCTATGAGAAGTAAGCTAAGGATGAGATCAAAATATTATCGAGAGGTATGATGGCCTAAAAGTTGTACTTATCCTTGGTGGGATTATGCGATCTTATCTATGCATTGCACAATTATGACTTGAAGGTTACTTATGAGGTTTGTCTTATGTTATGAGGAATTGAGTATGGATTAACCTTATGAATATGTGGTATTTCCTATGTTTTTGGACTATGCCTTATGTTTGCTTATGCTCATATTATGTCTATGTTGGAGATTATGCTTATGATCATGATATTATGTCTTATGCTTATGTCTTATGTTGGCTAACACTTTTGTTTTGCTCTTATGATGTCATGCTAACTAACATATTTAATACAATTTGTACTAACGCATACTCTTGCCTACATTCTTATCAAATGTAGCGTCCCGTGATATTGAGTTCCATCTTCGAGGCTAGGTTCTTATTAGGAAGAAGGAGTTCAAGATCTGGCAAGTCCTCATAGCAACGAGGATAAAGCCACCATTACCCTTATGTCTTTCTTTTATGTTTTAGACTATTGTATGGGCTGTATCCCAAGAGTTATTCAAAGTTGTATTAGATGGTTGGAGAGGAAGTGTTAAAGACTTCCTCTTGCTTTTATAAATACTTCGATTGTAAAGTGAGGTTTAAAATTTCCGCATTATTTCTATGTACTTTATGTTATGATATGCTAAGTGACTTGTTCTAGGCCTTTTGATGTCTTGTACACCATGATACATCTAGGGTATATCCCTGGTCATGACACAAATGGTTCAAATGGGTATGTAATATTTTTGATGCATCCAGGGTCGGCCTAGGTTGTGTGTTGATAAAGCAAGGTAAGGTCATATGTTATGCTTCTAGACCGCTTAAGGTCCATGAGAAGAACTACTCGACTCATGACCTCGAGCTTGCAGTCGTAGTATTTTCCACAAAGATTTGGAGACATTACTTGTATGGTGTTCATGTTTATGTGTCCACAGACCATAATAGCCTCAAATATGTGTTCACCCAGAAAGAGTTGAATCTTCGTTAGAGGATATGTCTTTAATTCCTCAAGGATTATGACATGAATGTGCTTTATCATCTTGGTATGTCTAATGTGCTGGATGATGCTCTCATCAAATTGTCTATGGGTAGTGTAGCACATGTGGAGAAAGAAAAGAAAGAGTTAGCCATAAATGTAGACCGGCCTGCTCGCTTAAGAGTTTGCCTTGAGGACACATAAGATAGTTGGGTGATAGTTCAGAATGGATCAGAAACTTCATTGGTAGTGGCGGTTAAGGAAAAATAGGATAGTGATCCTATATTACTTCAGTTGAAAGGTGCACTTCATCAGCAGAAAATTGAGGTTTTCTCCCAAGGGTGAGATTGTGTGCTTCATTACCAAGGTCTTTTATGTGTTCCTAATGTGGGTGAGTTGAGGTAGCAGATCCTTACAAAAGCTCACATATCCAAGTTCCATTCATCCAGGTGCCACTAAGATTTTCCATGATCTACGGGAAGTTTTTGGTGGAATGGCATGAAGTGGGACATAGCAGACTTTGTGGCTAAGTGTCCTAACTGACAACAAGTTAAGGTAGAACATAGAAAACCAGGAGGTATGACTCAAGAGATTTTCATTACTATGTGGAAGTGGGAAGTGATAAACATGGACTTTATTATGGGTTTACCTCGTACTCGTAGACATCATGACTCCATTTGGGTGATAGTAGATAGAGTCACTAAGTCCGATCACTTCTTGGGTGTTAAGACTACAGATTCAGCGGAGGACTACGCCAAACTATACATCAATGAAATAGTTAGGTCCCTTGGGGTTTCCTTAGCTATCATCTCAAATAGAGGTCCTTAGTTTACCTCTCATTTCTAGATATCGTTTTAGAAAGGTCTTGGTACACAAGCAAATCTCAGTACATCATTTGATCCACAGACGGATAGCCAGGAAGAACATACCATTCGGACCTTAGAGGACATGTTGAGAGGTTGCGTGATCAATTTCAAGTATAGTTGGGATGATCACCTACCTCTCATAGAGTTCACCTATAATAATAGTTTTCATTCCTGTATTCAGAATGATTGGGAACGATTCGGTTCATGAGGCTATGGATAATGTTCATTTCATTAGAGGTAGACAAAATACAACCCAAAGTAGTCAAAAGTCCTATGCAGCTGTAAGGAGAAGAGACATAGAGTTTGAAATTGGTTATTGGGTTTTTCTAAAGGTGTCTAGGATGAAGGGGGTGATGAGATTTGGAAAGAAAGGAAATCTCAGTCCAAGATATTTAGGTCCTTACAAAATCCTGACATGGATTGGTAATGTGGCTTACGAGTTATAGTTTCTAGTAGAACTAGCAGTGGTTCATCAAGTCTTTCACATTTCCTTGTTGAAGAAGTGTGTGGGTGATCCGACATCAATAGTACCATTAGAGAGTGTGGTTGTGAAGGGTAGTCTCACTTATAAAGAGGTGCCTGTTGAAATTTGTGACCGACAGGTTTGTAGGTTGAGAAATAAGGAAGTCGCTTTAGTAAAGGTTTTGTGGAGGGAGCTACTTCGGAAGTAGAAGCATCCATGATGCCAAGTATCCTAACCTCTTTCCTCTAGTTCTGTTTCAGCTTGAGGTAATAGTTCCTCTACAGTCTCTCAATTTACTCTTGTGTAATTCAATCTCAGCATCTTATTCCCTCAGTTATTCTTGCATTTCAGCATATTTGCATGTTGTTGGAACTCAGTTTAGTTAGATATCAATTTCTAGTACTTAGCGGTAGGGATTACAACTCTTTCCCTGCATACTCATCTTGTTTAGACATTAATCGAGGACTAATATTCCCAAGAGGGAGATATTGTGACACTTCATACTCGAGATGATAGAAAAATGCAGCTTTCCAGAATCAGGTGTCAGAGCCAACGAAAACCACCCACAAGCTCTAGGTAGAACAACAGGCCGTAGTGGGGTCTTGTGATTCAGCCCCTGACTTAGGGGAATTTCAGAATCTAAAGATGACTCCTACAACCGTGAACCACATCCCATTGATTGACTCATGTACCGTAGGTTGGTTCTGTCGTTAAGGTCTAGAGTTTTATGGTTTCTGATCCCACCCACGGTCGACCAGTATGGTCCGTGGTTGGACCTACGGACCATAGGTTTAGGATCAGGAACCAATTGGAGGGAAATGTCTATTGGGTCAACTTCCAACGGTCATACCCTTTAGCATAAAATGAATTAGGTGGCCCATGACCTATCAAATTAAATATAATTGAAGTCGCATTCCAACACCATCGAGTTGGCTAAATTCCCATCTCGGAGTAAAAATTTATGCTTGTTTTAGTGAAGCCCTATCGGGTTGACCACGAAACTCGACCGCAGTCGACAGTTAATAGTCCAAACGACTATCCGTTGGTCCCTCTGTTGATGGCCTTCATCAAATTTTAAGTTAGGGTCATTTAGGTTCGTTTCCTATGTGTTGGGCCCCTTAAACTAGGTCGTTTAATGCATAAACTACTTCATTTTACTCAGTCTAAGCCTAATAAATTAGTCAGACTTACCCATAACCCTCATTCTCCCAAAATCATCAAATTTTGAATCAAAAAGAAGAGGAAAAAGTTAACCAAACCTCCCCAGAACAAGCAGTATCGCTCTTCAAGGTTCAACCCCAAGATCCAAAGGATTTCTCCATAGATTTTGTCACCAAGTATCTGGTAATTCACTAGTGGTTCCTTTGATCCACTAGATCGCTAGAATACAATCAGCTCCTTGATTCTCCATGTCTTGTTTAGACCTAAGGTTTCTAAATCCTTTAAATTTTGTTGTGATTTAGCTGTTGCAGTGTCCTTAATCGAAATAACATGTTTTCTTGGAAATGTTACTTAATTCCTTGTATGAAACTCAGAACCTTAAGTTTGTATAAATTCTCTTAGTTCATGAATTATATTTACTAGGTCAATTAAACAGATAATCATTCTTAATATTTGGAATGTCACATTATCGGTACATAAGTGTTGCATTAGCAGAGTGCATGTATGTATTTGAGCTATTCAATATTTCAATCACATTTCAGTCATATACATATTATGTTTGAAGTAGCCTTACAACCGAGTTGGACTAGGCTTCAGCGTACCCTCATAGTCCCAGAACTACGTGTCCCTGTAGGAGTATAAGTCCCCTCTACTGGGCATCAGATTTAGTGATCATGCCAGTCATGCCTTGATACCCCTGGCAAGGTATATTGGGTCCTCTTGATGGGGAGTATACATTGGACACCACATTTAGCTCAGGTGGTTTATATCGGTTAATGATAGCTTCCACAGTCTGACCCTTAGTGTTTTGACCTCATTTTGTATATACATCAGCATTCAGTTCAACATGTTATTTTCATGATTAATAATTGGTCATTCCATTCAACTTAGCTTTTCAATTATGCTTTAGTATTTAGATTCTTATTCAGTTTATGTCACTTCTATGTTATGCTTTGTTCAACTTATATATCATTGTTCAGCTTAGTATCTATATTCTGAATGCTTAGTACATTCAAAGTTTCAACGCATACTCTGCACTACATCCTTTAATGATGTAGGTTTAGGTACTCAACATCCAGATCGTGCTTACATTGATTCTTGGTCCGCATCCAAAAGCTTTGTGGTGAATACTCATACTTTGAGGACAATAGACATTCTTTTCATTTTAGTCTTTACCTTGAATTTTGGGTTCTGTTAGAGTTAGTTAGGGGGACATGTCCCAACAAATCAACTCAGTTAGAGGCTTTTCAGCCATAGTAATATATTAACCTTGAGTTGTTAAGTGGTTGTCAGTTAACTCTTAGCATGTTTTCATATATTCAGACTAGTTGGGTTTTCCCCACTTTCTGTTATCCATTGTGTTAGCTTCCGCATAATAGATGTCTTATTCAGTTATTCTCAGTATGCTTGATATATGCCAGACGCAAGGTTAGCTTGGTGTCACTTGTGATCTTAGGTACCGTGTTGCATTAAGGGGGTAGCCTCAAGGCATGAAAGAAGGGCAAGTCGGTAGCATAATACTAACACCTAATTTGATACTCTCCAGAGAGAATTTAAGGGTATTCAAACCACATAAAATTACCATTCTCTAAGTTTCTAAGTACACTGAAACTTAGTGTCCTCAAATGCGTATTTTGTCTCAATAACTGATGTAAATCCTTAAGTTTCAGGTATTTGGAGTTTGAGGCGAAGCATGGACACTACTTGGCAAAAAGGAACAAAACGGCTAAAAAGATGAAGAAAAGGAGGCTTGAGGATCGCCTAATACATTAGGCGAGTCGACGAATGGCTTTAATCTCACCTAATGTTCCAGTGTACTAAGACCTGAAGGAAAAGATCATGTCGGTGGTGAAAAGGAGCGGTCGGTGCATCGCCGAGAAGTTCCACGAAGCTGTACTTTATCGCCCAATGATTCAAAACGTGAAGATGCTGAAGGCTAAAGCAGAAAGGTGATGAAATTAACCAAAAGGCGGATTGCTGACTGTATCGTCTATCTCGACTAACTGCGTCGAGTGGTCCTTCGCAGCACAAATTTGCAAACACTATAAATACTTGTTTAAATTGCTAGCTTATTATCAAGCATTCTATTATCAAACCTTTACAGTATTTTAGAGTTCTTAGTTCTAAAGGGTTTTTGGACACTTTGTTCTTTAACCTTGACGAGTTGAAGGGTTTCAACTCCAAGAAATTGGAAGTGGGTCTCGAATATTATTCATCCTTGACATGATTAAATCCTTTATTTGTCATACCCACTTGATGGAAACACTTGTTGGTATCAATTTCTATCTCTTTTTCATGTCTAGCTAAAACCCCAATTCTTGGGGTGTGATTATGTGAATATGGGTTAAATTAACTATTGGGTCTTGCTTGTTGATGGTTTATTTGTGGTTTAAATGTGATTTTGTTTAGTAGTTATGTATGCAATTAATGGGATTATAGTTGCAAATGCGATTTCATCTTAGTGTTTTTGGCATGCTCGAGAGAGAGGTCGTAAAACTAAGACTACTAAATTGATAGCCAGTGGTATTAGGTCGACATGGGTTTAGCTAGAGAGAGTGAAACCTAGTTCTTCTCCCACACATTCAGCTCGAGAGAGTGAATGGGCTAAGGGAGGTTGTGCTTAATGCGACAAGTCGGTGTTCGAGAGAATCCAATTTGATTCGGGGTAAGTTGTTCGAGAGAAGACTTACCCTCACTAAAGTCTAGCCTAGTCACAAATGTTCAACAATTTACTATCAAAAGCATGTACCCGATAGTCTAGTTTATTCTTGTATTCCTTTCACATTCCAAGAATCCCGTCTCCATAAATCGCATCTTTTATATTATTTTTTTGTTCATTACTCAATACAAACCCCCATTGATAATTGACACATTGGTGTCACTTTTTGATTTGAAATGTTTTATTCGCTAATATTTATAGTTATGATTAATTAGAACTATATTTTAATTTACTATTTGATTCTCAATTGTAAAATGCTCCCTTGGGACTCGACCCTAACGCTTGGTTGGGTTATATGACAACTCGGGACCGTTTGGCACTTGAATTGGAAGTAGTGTCTTGATAAGCCGCGATAAACAATTATCAAAATGGCGCTGCTGCCGGGGAGTGGTGTTAGTTGAGAATTTGTAGTTAAGTAGATGCTTAGGAACTTTCACCCTTTTGTTATTCCATAGTCGTGCCTAAGAGTCTTAACTCTATTTAGTCCTTTTCTTCTAATCTTTCTCTTGTGCCTATAGGCAATGAATACAAGAAGGAACAATGCAAGGGGGGTCGGTGAAGAGAATGTGAATGAGGCAGTTCCCCCTCAAGCTCCTCAAAACCCTCAAGTTCCTATTGAAGAAGGGGCTAAGAGTTTATAGGGGTTGTCCCATATCATTGCCCAATAGAGTCACTTTGGTTAATTTGGTGGTACTTGATATGTTAGAATTTGATGTTATATTGGGGATGGATTGGCTTCATGCTTGTTTTGCATCCATAGATTGTAGGACCCGAATTGTGAAGTTTCAATTTCCTAATGAACCCATTTTAGAATGGAAGAGAGGAAATTGTGTTCCCAAGGGAAGGATCATTTCATGTCTAAAAGCTTCTAAGTTGATTTCTAAGGGTTGTCTCTATCATATTGTGAGGGTCAAGGATCTTGAGTCCGAGATTCCTCCTTTGGAGTCGGTCCCCGTGGTGAAGGATTTTCCAAAAGTGTTTCCCGATGACTTACCCGAGATTCTTCCCGAATGGGAAATAGATTTCGGCATAGATTTATTTTCGGATACACAACCGATTTCAATCCCTCCTTACCGGATGGCCCCGACGGAGTTGAAGGAATTAAAAGCTCAACTCAAAGATTTGTTGGATAAAGGTTTCATCCAACCTAGTATATATTCTTGGGGTGCACAGGTGTTATTTGTGAAGAAGAAGGATGGATCTCTTCGTATATGTATTGATTACCAACAATTAAATAAGGTGACCATTAAGAACAAGTATCCACTCCCTACGATTGATGACTTATTTGATCAACTTCAAGGAGCGAGTTACTTTTCAAAAAAGTTGATTTGAGGTCGGGTTATGACCAACTTAGGGTTAGTGGTGTTGATGTTCCGAAAACAGCCTTCCGAACAAGATATGGTCATTTTGACTTCTTAGTGATGTCCTTTGGTCTTACAAATTCCCCGGAAGCTTTAATGGACCTTATGAATCGTGTGTTTAGAAATTATCTAGACTCATTTGTTATTGTCTTTATTGATGACATCTTGATATACTCTAACATTGAGGATGATCACATAAATCAGTTAAGGATAGTATTGCAAGTCCTCAAATATCACTAACTCTATGCTAAGTTTAGCAAGTGCGAGTTTTCGCTAAGATCGGTGGAATTCCTTGGTCACATTGTTTCTAGTGAGGGTATAGAAGTTGACCCAAAGAAAACTGATGCAGTCAAAAGTTGGCCTAGATCTTTGAGTCCTTCAGACATCCGAAGCTTTTTGGGTTTGGCCGCTTACTACCGGAGGTTTGTTGAGGGATTTTCTACTATTGCATATCCATTAACGGCCTTAACTCAAAAGAAGTCCAAGTTTGAATGGTCAGAATCTTGTGAAAAGAGCTTCCAATTATTGAAAGATAAGCTCACCTCCACTCCAGTTTTGACCTTACTGGAGGGCACCGAAGGGTTTGTAGTATAATGTGATGCTTCCCGAGTAGGTTTGGGTTGTGTCCTAATGCAGCATGGTAAGGTTATTGCTTATGCCTCGAGACAACTCAAGTTGCATGAGAAGAATTATCCAACTCATGACCTTGAGCTAGCGGCCGTAGTCTTTGCTTTAAAGATTTGGAGACACTATCTCTATGGGGTACATGTGGATGTGTTTACCGACCACAAGAGTCTTCAATATGTTTTTAGCCAAAAAGAATTGAATCTCCGATAAATGAGGTGGTTGGAACTCTTGAAAGATTATGATATGAGTGTCCTTTACCACCCCGGAAAAAACATATGTGGTTGCGGATGCATTGAGCCGTGTATCTATGGGTATTGTGTCACATGTGGAAGAAGAGAAAAGAGAGTTAGCTCGTGATGTACATAGGCTAGCCTGGTTGGGTGTCCGACTTGAAGATTCCCCAAAAGGAGGTGTCATGGTCCGTCATAATTTCGAGTCATCGATTGTTGTTGACGTGAAGTCTAAGCATCATCTTGACCCTATTTTGATGGAACTAAAAGAGTCGGTTCTCAACAAAGCAATAGAAACTTTCTCTCAAGGAGAAGATGGGGTGTTTAGGCACCAAGGGAGGTTATGTGTGCCGGATGTGGATGGCCTAAGAAGGACAATCTTAGAAGAGGCCCATGGGTCCCGATACTCCATCCATCCGGGAGCCTGCAAAATGTATCATGACTTACGTGATTTTTATTAGTAGAACGGAATGAAAAGAGACATAGCAAATTTTGTGGCTAGGTACTCAAATTTCCAACAAGTCAAAGCCGAGCACCAAGGACTGGGAGGTCTAACTCAAGATATTGATACCCCCACTTGGAAGAGGGAAGAGGTCAATATGGACTTCGTGGTAGGTTTGCCTCGAACCCGTAGGCAACATGACTCAATTTGGGTCATTGAGGATAGATTGACTAAACCAGCCCATTTCTTCCCATCAAGGTTTCTTATTCGGCAGAAGATTATGCTAAGTTGTACATTAAGGAGAATGTTAGGTTGCATGGGGCCCCATTGTCGATTATTTCGGATAAAGGTGCACAATTTACTTCCCATTTTTGGAGGTCTTTCCCAAGTGGGCTTGGTACTCAAGTGAAACTTAGTGCCGCATTTCACCCTCAAACGGATGGTCAAGCGGAACACACCATCCAAACCCTAGAGGACATGTTGAGAGCGTGTGTCATTGACTTCAAAGGTAATTGGGATGACCACCTACATTTTATAGAATTTTCCTACAACAATAGCTACCACTCAAGTATTGCTATGGCACCCTTTGAAGTACTTTATGGTAGAAGTTGTCAATCTCCAGTTGGGTGGTTTGAAATTGGTGAATTTGCTCTTCTTGGTCCCGAGGTAATCGATGAGGCTACAGAAAAATTTCGACTTATAAGGGATAGGTTGAAAACGGCTTATAGTCGGCAAAAGTATTATGCCGATAATAGAAAGAGGGATCTTGAATTTGAAGTAGGTGACTGGATCTACTTGAAGATATCACCCATGAAAGGGGTGATGAGGTTTGGTAAGAAAGGGAAGCTTATCCCCCGGTATGTTAGGCCTTAGGAGATCTTGAAGTGTGTCGAAAAGGTCTCTTATGAGTTGAAATTGCCCATCGAATTGGCCCCGATTCACCCGGTGTTTCATATTTCTATGTTAAAGAAATGTATAGGTGACCCGGTGTCCATTCTCCCTCTAGAAGGTTTAGGGGTGAATGAGAACCTTTCTTACGAAGAGGTTCCAGTCAAAATCTTACATAGTCAAGTTAAGAAGTTGAGGAATAAAGAAGTTTCCTCCGTAAAAGTCCTATGGAGAAACCACCTAGTTGAGGGAGCAACATGGGAGGCTAAGGCCGACATGAAGTCCTGCTACCCTCATCTTTTTCCTCCTACTCCTAGCCAAAGTTGAGGTTAGTAGTCTCTCTTAATTTGGTATAAATTGAAAATCATGTGTGTTGATGATTATGACATGATTTCCTTTTATGTGCATATTTTTGTGAAAATCCATGCTTAAGTTGTATTTTGAGTTTTCATGAATTTTGTTTCTCATGGTTGAAATTGCACCCATAGATGTTGTGTGATGTTGTCTTCATGAGAATTGTAATGAGCATGCTTGATGTTGTCTAGTTAAAGAAATGTCTTGTTGATTGCTTAATATATATGTTTATGCACACTGAATATGGAGAAGGTAGTTCCTCCTATACTTATGCGAAGAAAAGAGTTTTGACCATAGTGATGTTGTGGATTAAATTCCTATATGATATGATGGTAGGATTTTGTTGATGTGACTGGTTGTTGTGCTGCTAGTTTGAGTCATTGCCTCCCTAGAATGAAGTCCAAGTAACATTCGGGGACGAATGTTCCTAAGTGAGGGATATTGTAACACCCCAAAAATTCTATGACTTAAGTTAGAGCCTCACCTTATGAATAATGACTCAAAAATAGTTAAAATGATGTTTCTAAACCTAAATTAATGCAATTGACTTGGTTTGGAAGAGTAAAAGTCTAAACGTCAAGAAACGACCACGACGTCCGGAAACTAGAGAAGAATGTGTTCTAGTGTGTCCTTAGGTTTTAGGCAGGTTTGAGATTGTCATATGATGGTATAATCTTGTAAAAAGGTTTAAATTAGGTAAATATATGTTTATAGGGTCAAAATGTTCGAATACGGCTCCTTGGGGCCACCCTAAGGGTCCCTGAGCAGGACCCCAACCTTGGCCAAGCAAGCTGCCAAGGCAGGTTGCAAACTGCACTAGGAAGGAATAGGTTCGCGTCGTGGACTAGCTCCCCCAATGAGCAAAAATTTAGTTCGTGTCGCGGACTCTACTGTCTCAAAATTTAATTCCAAGTATCTTCAGGGAATAGCTGTGCGCCGCGGAATTGTTCCGCGACGAAAATGCAAAAATGCAAAAATCAATTTTTACTTCATTAAAGAGTCCAACTAAGTGAGGGGTATTTAGGGTACTTTAGGGACGTGTATATAATGATTATTAAGTCAATTTACTTCACTTCTATCACTAAAACACAAAACCCAAAAGATCAAAACCTAAAGTTCCTCCTTCTCTCTACTCTCTCTATCTCCTCAAGAACTCCATTGAAGAAGATTGGAGCTTCAAGAAGAATACAAACTCTCCAAGGTTTCAACTCGGATTTTCTTGGTTAATTCATCAATAAGGTATGGTTGCTTATCACTTTTGGGATTCCTTTCCCCAAGAGGCCCCTTCAAGATGAATTTCAAAATCTCCAATTTCTAGGTTTCAACCCAAAAACGTGGGTCTTCTTTCTAAACTGAAATTGATGTTATAAACTGACTTTGATTGATGTTATATGAACACTTATGGATGAATTTATGTTGTATTGGTGGTTTCTTGAAGAATTCCCCATGAGACCCATGTTTCTCCTTCTTTTTCTAATTCTAACCCTAGTATGTGTTGGATAATTATTGAAGGCTATGAATTAAATTTGATTTTATGAAATTCATGTTTGTATGATGATTCTACCCTAGGTTATGTATAATCTCTATGAAATTAGGGCTGAGTCTTTGAATGAAGCCTTGAAGTCTATGAAGGGAATATGTCAATTGCTTATATTAATGTTGATTATGTTATTACTTCATGAATTACCTTGTATTATGTATTCGTTATGAATTGTTTGGTAATTGAAGTATGGATGTCCCATGAAGGGCAAGAAGGTATGAAGGTTGGTTATTCTTTAAACTCAAGTATGAAAGGTGAATTACTTAGATTGTAATGATGCTATACCTAATGTGTTGTTGTGGTGTTGATGACCTAGTTTCCTCATCCTTAACCCTCTACACTTGAATTAGCTATGAAGTATGTATGTATGTTATGGTATGATTGCTATATTATTAAAAGGTAGTTCTCATGATTATAATGTAATGTAAAGTGAAAGGTTTACTCACTTGCTAAGTGTTTCTAAAGTGAAAGGATTGTTGCTCAATTATGAACACATATGAGCTATTATGGTAAGATGTCTACATAAGAGTCTAGTAAAGGATAATGTGAACTTATGTGATGACTAAAGATGATTACAAAATGGAATTAGATGCTTAGCACCAAAAGGGCATGTAAATGAGATGGGGGTCTCACGTTTAGTAAATCCGGCTCCCCACATGGGTTTCCTCACGTTTAGCAAGTCTGGATTACCCACGGTATGTGTTTTCTCATGAGATGGAAACCCCCACGTTTAGTAAGTTAGGGTTTCTATAAGCAATCTCTTTGACCCTTAACTATGTGCCCACATAGGACTCTAGCTTAGTGGATCCACCTAGATAGCTATGTACGAATGGTTACACCTTAGGCAAGTGTTAACGCTCTCTTTTCAGTGTGGGAGTAGAACACCGGATTCCATGTAGCTCTCATGGTCTATGTCGGTTATTGCAATATTTCCCTAATGTAAAAGTAAATGAAGGTATGAAAGGTGTGAACTCTTACTAGGGCATTCTTAAGGGTTTCTACATAGTGTAAGGGAGGGTATGGGACTTATCTTGCACATTGCACTTGTGGGATCCTAAGAAATGGTTGTAGTAGTGTTCTCTTATGATTATGATGATTATGACTTATGTATGTTGAAGGTATATTATGTATGACCATTATGAATATAGTAAATTATGATGAAATATGATCTTATGAATGTATGCATGAAGTAGGTTGCTTAATGTGATACTTGGCTTTGAATAGGGTTATGGGGTTCTATTCTTTGCATTGCACTGGTATGGCCTGGGTTGTCTACATGTTGGGATGATATTATGTTGGTTTGGACTATGATGCTTACTTTGTGTGCATATTGAATTTACTTGGTAAAAAGCATGTTTTGACTAAATGTCATTTTATGCATGTTTCAATGGTTTTTATGCATAGTAGCCATACTTAGTACGTGTGTTGTACTAACCCATATTTTCTACCTTTTCCCCAAGCATTTAGGTTCGGGCCGTTGAGGATTCAAGCTTACTTCTCGAGACACTTGGATTGCTTCCCCAAGTTGGTGAGTCCTCAAGTCCCACAAAAAGACCCTAGATCTAGCTTCTATGTTTAGTTCTTTGCTTATGTTGAAAGACATTATTTTACTTTCCTATTTCAAGACTTCTTATTGATGTAAGGGCTAAGTCCCATTTTCGATACTTCTATGTCTAGATGGTACATTGTGACGAATTTAGATTATGTTTTTCATACATGAAGTGAAGTTGAACTTCCAAAGTAAAAGTTTTAAATTTTCCGTGATTTTATTCTATGATACATGCTATGACGAATGTTAAGGGCTTGTATAAGACCTCTTCAAGGTGTAATACGTCGGTAACGACTAGGGGGTTCTCTCAGGTCGTTACAGAATGAAATGTACCAGAATATCATAAACTAATACAATTACGAACAAGTATAGAATGACATTGATATACTATTCATCAGGTTCATAAATATTGATGGGTCATTCGCCAATCTGAAATACATTACAAGAAACTCAAAATGGTCATATCTAATACTGAAAGTTGTCTTTGAAACATTACTCTCTTGAACAAGTACCTAGCGGTACCGTAAATGTAAATCAATCTTTAGGAATCATCCGACATCATATAGTTGGTCGAAAAAACCCATCAATCCTTTGTAGAGGATATTTGTTCTTTATAGTCACCTTATTAAGTTTTTTTGTAGTCTATACACTTCTACAATGATTCATTTTTCTTCTGAACAAATAACATTGGTGCACCGCTTGGTGAAGCACTAGTCCTGTTAAAGCTCTTATCTAATATATCCTTCAATTTTGGTGGTGCAATTCTAAATGGGGACATTGATATCGGTAGAGCATCTCGTAATGTATTAGTAGAAACATTTGTCGCTTGTTCCAGGGAAGTAGCAAGAAGCTCACCTGGAAATACACATAGAAACTCATTGCCCACTATAATAACTGAAGAGTCGAGGTCTCAACATCAATATCTTAAACTCGCTCGGAAAATATGATAAGTACAGCCATTAGCAAACATTTCCTTGCCTAAAGATTGCAAATAAACTTGCCTTTTGGCATTGCAACATTAGCCTTCCATTCTCATACTGCTTCCCCTGGAACTGAAATCTAACAGTCTTTTCTTGGTAGTCGACATCGACATAATAAGGTTTCCACCAATCCATGCCCATATCAATAATAAAGTCGAGCATCTCTAGCCCTATCATATCTAAAAAAAATATGACAAACAATCTCTACCGTAGAACCTCGATAAATCCTCTTGAGCGTATGTGAAACACAAAGCACGTTTAGATTTCATACGTACTTATAACTCAGCTCTATAGCACGATCTATAAATTGAAAGAAATGTAGCCAATCCTAAATGCCCTATGGCCTCTTGATTATAAGTGTGGTGCACAATACACCCATAAACAAGAATCAACAAGACACGACTTGTGGACTCCCTGGGACACGACCGACTCTGATACTAAGTTTGTCACGCCCAAAACTAGAGAAGGCGTGACTGGCACTCGACACCTTAAGCAATCGAGTTAGCCACGTAAACATACCAACTGACTCAACTTAGGGCTTAGACGGTTGGGTAGCATAACATCTAAAATACTATGATTGGACCCTTAAGGTCATAACATGAATATCGGTAAGTCATATAGACGAAGCTAGACAAGCCAAAGATAATAAGGTACTAGCTAGCCGACAAAGCTACAATGAAGATATAAACACATACATACATATCTATACATGCCAATCCTATGTGGCTGGAAACTGGAAGCTGCAGAAAGAAACCCAGAATACTATGTCCACAATAGCCTCTATGAGTGACATAAGCACTGGTCGGGACAAGGCCCCCGATTATACCCAAACTGTACAATAAAAGTAACATCTTATGAAAGCTCCAGGAAGAAGTGGAGCTTACCAACTCACAGTTGAACCCCGAATCCTAGCAGAGGGGTCAATCAGAATCCCTACTAGGACCTGCACGCACCAAACAAAAATGCCTCCCCAAGCAACAGGGCGTCAGTACGAATAAAAATGTACTGGTATGTAAGGCAAAAAATCAAATAATAAATAATTACTGTAAAAAGGGGAATAAAGATACCACCTAAAACAGAAACTCTGGTAGCCGCTATGCTTAACATCAAACCTTATATAAATTAAATATGCATGGTATGCTCGCATAATCGTATGTCTTGAATATATATATGTATATATATATATATATATATATATATATATATATATATATATATAGAGAGAGAGAGAGAGAGA
>JAKRZT010012242.1:0-25881 GCA_029582215.1 Solanum sparsipilum
AAGAATATAATATATATAAGTTCTACTATATAATAAATATAATATATAATATTCAAGAAAGTCTCAATCTTGAATATTATATATTATACTTGGGTATAGAATAGAATTTTAAAAGTCCCACAAGTATAATATATAATATTCAAGATTGGGAAAAGTCCCAATCTTGAATATTATATATTATACTTGGGCCTAAACTCTCTTTTATAATATAGTAGAAATAGAATATTTAATGATAATATTTTATTTTATTTTTACTGAATTTCATTTAATATTTTACTGTGAAAAAAATTTAATTAAAAATAAATATTAAAGTAACTTTAATAAGAACAATTTAATAAACATAATAAAGTATTTTCTTACTCCATGTGTCAATATTATTTGTTCACTATTGATTTTGCACACTTCTTAAAAAACTATAATAGAAGAGTAATTTTATTATATCATCCTTTGAATAATAAATACTATGTATGTAATAGAGAAATGACGATAATTAATGATAACGGTAAATTCGGAATTAAGTGTGAAATTATCTATTGATTTTATAAAGTGAACAAGTATTGTTGGACATTCCAAATAGTATAATGGATAACTATTATTAGACAAAAAAAATATTTTTTTAATTTAACATTTGATTGAACTCTAAAAAACAACACATAAATTAAGACGAAGGAATAGCAGTTTGTCAATCTTAGTTGTATGTGGTCTAATAAATTCATTAGGATAGAGAGAGGCGTGTGTCGCTGAAATTATATATTCATAATTACACATATTCCTTTTTATGCATGGTTCCCTTTTGATTAATTCTTACGGTATATGAATGAAAATAACAATTAAAATATTTCAAGGATCATATACTTAATAATAACTAATAATAACTACTACTAGGGGCAGAGTCAAAGTATAGTGATATGTTTGGGCTAATTTGGTACATTTAATCTAAATCATGTACATGCACTAGTATTTTTTTTAAGAAATTAATTTCATATACAGGTAATTAATACTTATATGTTTGTACTTAAAAGAAAGTATAAATTTAAATCTTGATATATTATGTTACTTAATATATTTTTTCCTCTCACAATCACTAATTAATTCTTCATAAATTTTATATAATTAAAATTTTCTTTATACAAAGTCATTAATCAAGATGTTTACTACAGAGATTCCGTAAAAATATTTTTAGCATTATTAATTCTACGCACTAACCTTTACTGGACAACTATAACAGTCAATTACCACCTCTTGATCCACTATGGCCATCGACATTTATAGTATAATAATAACTACTATCATTATCAATTACCATCAGCCAAACAACCACCGTCACATAGTCATAACCATCAACTATATGTAAAAGAGTGAGTATAATATTGAGTTGGATATAATAATTAAATAAAAAATTATAATTTGAGTGGAATTATAAATATAAATATCTATGTAGGCATGTCACGTAGACGCCAAGTAGACGCCACATAGGATGATAATGAGACTTAACGGTCCAAGAGTAAATGGAAAGGGTAAATATATCAAAAAAATATAACAAAGGGCAAATATAACCCTTTTCTGAGACTATAAGAGCAAATATGATCATTTTCCGTTGATTTTATGAACTCGACAAATATTATTGGACATGCTAAAATATTATAGTGGACAAGTAAAGATAGACCAAGTATTAATTTTAATAAGTGTCTTGCTAATAAGTTCAACATCAACACATTCTACCAAATCAAACCAAAATAAAAAAAGGAAAAGAAAAATTAATAAGTTACCATAAATTAACACAATCTACCAAATCAAACCAAAATAAAAAAAGGAAAAGATAAATTACTAAGTCACCATATGAACACTAAAATAGTCAAAAAATAAATAAAATTCTAATGACTCCTAAGTTGTCCTCTAGTATATTGCCATGTATATATATACTCCTCATCTTTTCCCTTTTCTCTCAACATCAACAAATTTTCTTCTCAATTTTAGTCATGACAACATTTGATAATCATGAAGAGACTATGGTTATCATTGTTGGTGGTGGCCCTGGTGGTCTTGCTACATCTGCATGTCTAAATAAATTATGTATACCAAATCTCATTCTTGAAAAAGAAGATTGTTACTCTCCTATGTGGAAAAAATATTCTTATGATAGAGTTCATCTTCATTTAGCTAAACAATTTTGTCAACTTCCTTATATTCCTTTTCCTTCTTCTTCACCTACTTATATACCAAAAAAACAATTTATTCAATACTTGGATGACTATGTTACTCATTTTAATATCACCCCTTTTTACAAAAGAAAAGTTGAATTTGCTAAATTTGATGAATTTACTAAAAAATGGAAGGTTAAGGTTAGAAATGGTAATTCAGATGAAATGGAAGAGTATTTTTGTAATTTTCTTGTTGTAGCTACTGGTGAAGCTAGTTACCCTTTTACCCCTGATGTCCCTGGATTGGCAAGTTTCACTGGAGATGCTTTTCATTCTACTCAATACAAAAATGGTGAGAAGTATAAGGGTAAAAATGTCCTAGTTGTTGGTTGTGGAAATTCAGGCATGGAAATTGCACTTGATCTTGCTAATAATGGTGCTAATACTTCCATCATTGTTCGAAGCCCGGTAATCAATTAATTTTATTTTAAATATTTTTCGTTATATTTTTCTTTTGTCCTAAAATTTAGAATCCCAAATTTCTAATCCTGCTTACAGATGCACTTGATATCAAGAGAAATGGGATATTTAGGGCTAATGTTGTTGAAGTACAAAGTTGCATCCACAGTGGTGGACTCTATAATGGTGATGTTAAGTAAGTTAATGTATGGAGATATAAGCAAGTATTATGGTGTGAAAAGACCAGACGAAGGACCATTTGCTTGTAAAATAAAGTATGGGAAGTACCCTGTTTTTGATGTGGGGACTTATCGAAAGATCAAGTCTGGTGAAATTCAGGTAACTTAAATTGTTTGACTCTTAAAACTCGAACTGTATCTTGTTCACGTGATTTAAAAAAATGATGGTGACAGGTGTTACCTGCAATGAAAAGCATAAGAGGAAATGATGTTGTGTTGGAAAATGGTAAAATTCATCAATTTGATGGTATTGTTTTTTGTACTGGATTCAAGAGAACTATTCACAAGTGGCTTCAGGTAAGTAACCTTTTCTTTTTTATTCTAATAATAATAATAAATTGTCTTCTTTGTTGTGTCATTTTCCTCTGTTTTCTAATTTTGATTTTGAAGAAAAAGATAATAAGTTCAGATGATTCTAAAAACTTTTTTGTTTTTGTATTTTATATGTGTGTTGTGTAGGGAGATGATTATCTATTGAATGAAGATGGATTACCAAAGCCAGAATTTCCACAACATTGGAAGGGGAAGAGTGGACTCTATTGTGTGGGGTTATCAAGAAGAGGACTTTATGGGATTGCATTTGATGCCCAAAACATAGCCACACATATCAACTCTCTGCTCTCTAAATAATTATTTATTGCTTTTGTTGAGCGAAAGTTTTTAGAGTCTTAGACATGAAGGGATGTGAATGTTGGTTAGTTAAATTAAATTATGACATTTAATTTTTTTTATGCAATGTAATGTGAGTGAGAGAATTTAAGACTAGTAGTAATCTTAGTGTTGAATTTTGAGTATCAACTCATGTTTAAACTTCAATTGAAAATTAGTCAATTTAGTATTAATTGTTAAATCTTTAAAATTAGTAAAAAAATTATTACTAACTATTATAATATGCAATTCAAATTAATAATTTATCCATTAAATTTTTCTGATATTTTTGTGATGTATATTAATATTAATTCTAGTTTACTTTAATTAAAATTAAATTTACAATAAAGTAATTTAGGAGTTCAGACGGTTACAACATGAATCCCAAAAAAATTGTTTTTGTGTAATTTATAGATACAAGATTGAAATTTATCACATATATTGAGATGTCATCCCACCCAGAATATCAAGAATATCATGGATAACTTAATAGGATGCGAGACCTAAAACCAAATTTTAAAAAAAGAGATCTTATGTTTATGTAATCACTTATATATTCTAATAGTTAATTATAAATTTGATAGTTAATTCTCTCTTTCAATTGTTAGTATAATATTTTTTTTGTAATTTCAATTGATAGTATAATATTTTTTTTGTAATAATTCATAGGACTGAAATAGTTATATATAAATTATTATATGTTACATAATACCATAAATGTTTATATTATAGGTAAGTTCTTATTGATCATAGCCTTAAAAACTTTTTAAATTGAGTCAATTATTACACAAACTATCAAAATTATTCTAGAAGTAATAGAAATATTTATAAAAAATAGCATTAAGACATCACCTAGTATGTCAATTATTGGAATATTATTTTTACTTGTATAATATTTCGTATTACCTTTAATTATAAAAATAGGTCTAACTCATTAATATTGTAGTGGCTGTTACACTTCATAAGACATTGGGAAAAGACATAAATTCCCCCTTGAACTTGTTTCGAAAAGTCAGTTACATATTTTAACTATTCTGACGATCTATTACACATTTGAACTTGTTTAAAGTGATATTAATATCCCTTTGAAGATGACATGGCAGAGAAAGTGTCTCAAATTGTCACCCACAAAATAGAATGTCAAAAATTAATAATTACATACATTTTAAATAATTTAGATTTATTTGGAAATAAAAATAGTTTCAACTTCTTATTTGTCTCAACAATTTTTTGACATTCATCCTTATTCATTCATCTGATACCTACTACTCCTGCATGTACGGTTAGAAATGCACATGCCATATACATTATTTTATTGATTATTAGCATATAAATGGCCAAACAAGAACAGAGTTGAGTGGTTGTTTCGATAGAGAAGGTGGCAAATGTTATCGGTGGCCCCGAGGGTTCCAAATAAATAAATAAATAGATTGTGCTACTACTAGCTGGCAAGCATAATAGTAACATATTTTATTAAGACTCGCTTTGTATATTTTTTCATGCTAAAAAATAACTTTCTCAAAATAAATACTCCTATATGTTTTTCAGTTACCTGTCGGAGTTTTTTCACAAATGCAACCACATGTTTTGATATTAATAATTTTTTGCCACGTTTACGCAGTTTAATTTCTTGTTTGGGTCGGATTGTAAATATACCCAGCAATAGTCGCAGTAAAAAAAATCATAATATTTTATAATTGAATTTATAAATCAAATTTGAATTGTATAACTAAATTATACTATCCAAATTGCTTCGAATTTGTCCAACAATTCGAGTTGGACCGATTTGTGCACAAGCTTAGTTATTAATAGTTAGAATGGTGAGGAAATATGAAGGAATATGCCTTATTATAGTTAAGAATTAGTGCTAAAATATAATTTTATAAATTTGAGAGTTAAAAGTAAATTGAGGGTGAGAGCGTGGATGGGGAGGTGGTTGTTTTAAGACTTATCATATTTATGTTTGATGTGAAAATTAAAGGAAAAATTACTCCTTATATGTATTTAAGATCTTATATTACATCATATAAATCTATTAATTAGGAATTACTAATACAATAACTTAATTACTAGTGATAACAAATTCAAATTAATTAATTTAATTTAAATTTTTTTATTTTCATAGTTAATATTGGAAAGAGAAAATAAGAAGCATTTTTTATAGCAGTTACCAAGGTAATTATCTAACTACAATTTAGGAATTATAATGTTACATGCCTCCTTAAAAAGTAATAATTCGTAATAGTACTTGAAATTCCAAACATCTCTCCTTAATGCTTTTTTAAAAAAATAGCACAACCATGATGAAATTCATGTCAATCTTCTCTCCATTGTAGCAGTACTAATTGTGTGTGTTAATTAGTTTCAACTAGTGATTCTTTAACTATATATTTCAATTTTTTTCCTTCTTGAGAGAGATCTGCATCAGCGAAGATGAAGGCTGCAAGCGTTCTGAAAAGATGAAGCTTCCTGAGTGGACTAATATCGTAAAGATTGGTAGGCTAAAGAAGCTTGCCCCATATGACACTGATTGGTACTACATTAGAGCCGCTTCTATGGAAAGAAAGATCTATTTGAGAAGGAGTATTGATGTTGATGGATTCGGAAGAATCTATGGTCATAACCAGAGGAATGAAGGCCGTTCAATATTATGTTTCATCCACATTCAACCATATTTCATCCATAGTTCTCTTCTCTTTTAATTCATTTTCTATGTTTTTGTACTATTTTATTTTATTTTGATAAATTTGCCTTAAAAATCAAATAAATTTGTTACACTAGATGTGACAACTTCCCCAACACTCTCAAGAAGGATCTAAGCTGTAGAAGCAAAATTTGTCGTGAAGAAATTCAAATTTGAAAAAATCAAGCTAAGTTGAACATTGGTAATAATATTGATTATCGAATTATATATGAAAAATGATTCCCAACAAATTTGTACATTAGTAAAATTTTATTAATATATGAAAACTGTATTAAATTTGATTTTCACGTTTTAGCTTAATCTACCATTTTTAAACAATTTATACACCTGTTAAATACACTAATTGATATTTATGTTGAGTTATTAACATATTCATTTGGTCTTAAAACATGTATCAACGATTTTTTTTTAATTATGCATTATATGAAATTGATATATAATATGGTATGTTCACTTTTGGAGCGTAAACAATATATAATCGAAAACTATATGTATATAGAATGGATATATAAATATTATGTATGGAATAAATATACAAATTGGTTTACTTAATCTTTTTATATCAGTTATACATGAACATGTTTTATATTTTATGTGTTTAATGACTATAAAAATTAGTATAAAAATTGATGCTTAATAAATTTTATATTTTATTAATTATTAATGAAATTATTATACAAATTAATATTTATGGATTATGATATCCAATTTAGAAGATATACTTTAGATTATATAATGAATGAAATCGGTTTATAAAGTGATTTCATATATCATATGGAATATGTATAATGTATGTAAAAGTTGGTATGCAAACTAGTAATCACCCATTTTTATATTTTATTAACTATTTTAGTGTGTGAAAATTGTATACAAATTGGTATCTATAAATTGTGATATTTATTTAATTTATATCAATTTGTATACTAATTCATACACTATGATACCAATTTGATTTTAGAATTCATGTTATCGATTTTCGTATTGAATCAAGATTGAATGAACGATACCATCTTTCGTACTGAAAAAATAATAATAAATTTTGTTATATTTCAAGATTTAAATAAAAAAAATAAGGGATGACAGTGTAACGACTTGCTTTCGTTGTTATAGAAAAGCCAACGGGGAAAAATTTTGAGCCGGAATTTTTTTTGGTAGTAACTTGAGAATTCTTAGCCTAGTCCAGATTTGGACGAAATCGAAGTCAGTGAGGTCTAGGAAAATCTAGTAATGAATGAGAGATCTAATTACAGAATTGTTCACATGAGTAGATATCTAAGATGTTAAGGAACTCGTACGACTTTACAGAATCGAATTCGGACAAGTAGAACTCCCGAAACTGATCTTAGCGTTGGTATGTGATTTTGAACGTCCTGGTTTGAAGGTGTGTTGTCAAATGAGGGCTTGAAACTCAAATTCTGAGGTTTTGTCTTCGTGTAAGCCGCCAGGGTAGGGAAGTTGTGGCGGGATGGGGACCACCGTAGTAGCTCAGTCATGATTTAAGTCGTTATCAAAACTCCAAAATCGTTATTTTCTGCAAGTTTCGTTCTTGAGAGCTAGGAGAAGACCCCTTGACAGTTTTTCACGACTTTCGGTGCTAAAGGTAAGGTTTTCACTCTCTAAATCCATTTTTTGATTCGTAGAACGTAGAATCTTGATTATATATTGTTGGGGGAGGGTTTTAAACTGAATTGGATGGTGGGAAAAAGCCCTAGTTGCACCTTAGGTTCATAATTTGGGTCTTGGGTTTAGGTTTGTCATAAACCAAGTGAATTAGACCTTAATTATTGATCCTCGTATTGAATTGATTGTTTGTAGACCTAGAACAAGCGGAACGAATCCTGAAAGGGAAGAATCAAGTTTCTTAGAAGGATTCAAGCTTGTTTTCGAGATAGTGATGGTTTGATTTCTTGTTTGAGTGATGTATGCTAGAAATTGCTTCATTGTAATGTATGTATACGAATGTTGCACTATTGATCACACCTAATGCAAATGAGTATGAATGAATGATTGTATACCATGAATCAACACTTGATTGTATGCTTTTGAGAATGTACATTGTTATTGTGATTGTGGCTTGTTGAATGGATCGAGGGTTACGTTCCAACACACTAACTGGGATCGGATGTCACGTACTGACATACATATTGGAATGGGTGTCACGTTCTGACACACTAACTTGGATCGGGTACCACGTTCTGGTGCACTAACAGTTTGGGTATGGGTTCCATGAGAGGACTATTGAGTTGTTGTGATTACTTGTTAAAGAGAATAGTGGAATTGTAAGTTGTTCATCATTGATAATCGATATATGTGTTATATTCTATATATGCATGTTTACTATGTTGTAACTGTTGTATATGTTTCATTTACTGGAATAGTCGCGTGATTCTACCAGTACACTGTGGTTGTGTATTGATACTGCACTTGCTCTTTCTTTGTTGAGTACATGGCATCTTCAGGTGACTACTGACAGATCTCATTTAGGAGTTCAGTGATCTGTCGAATCTAAGGGTGAGCCAGTTCTTCCAGGTGGCCATAAGTTCTCTTTTTGTTCAGTCCCTCTTATTCAGACTTAGATTAGTACTCTAGATGATCAGTTGTTTAAGCTTTCGGGGTTGTACCCCTTTTTCTTTCTTATGGTTCTTTGTTAGAGTTTTGGTACATTGACTTTCAGGTTCTAGGGAATATTTCTGTAATGTTTTGATAGTTGTTTTTAGACTTTTGGAGTTTATGGGAACTCTACTTTATTTCTTATATTTAAACCTGCTTCCGTATCTTTAAATGTGCAGTTCTTGAGTTTGCTAATTAGTATTAATAGTTCTACCACCAGAGGGTTAGTGTGTGGGCCAATCACGTTGGTCTGGGTCGTGACAAAGTTGGTATGAGAGCCCTAGGGTCGTTGATCTCGATGTACCAAAATGAGTCTAGTAGAGTTTTGCGGAACGGTACATAGACGTATGTACTATGTACTTTTCTTCAAGAGGCTATAGGACTATAAGAAATCTCTCTGTTTTCTCTTGTCTCATTTCGTGCAATAACTTGATTCCAATTAGAATCTGGTGATCCGAATTGGTATCTAATCTCTTCACTCTTCTGTCCGCAGATAGTTAACACTAGGTTCAACGGTGTCAGGCCTTTATCTCCCGTTAACGATCCAGCTGAGGAATCTGCAGCAAGAGGTCGCAGTCGAGGCATGGGTAGAGGATGAGAAAGGGGTAGAGGCCGAGTAAGGGTAGCATCCGCTAGGGGTGTAGCTCCAGTTGAGACCAGAAATGAGAATCCTCTTTCGCATCATGAAGAGATAGAGGAGAATGTTGAGGTTGAGAATGGTGAGGATGTTGGACAAGAGGAAGAGGTGCATGTTGAGACTATAGGTATTCATCCCTTAGACCTAGTGTTAGCTCAATAGATTATGTCGTTCCTGAAAGGATTAGTTGGTTCTAGAGTTCTTCCCGCAGTTCAAGCAACTCAAACTGTAGGTACTGATGCCTTTTTCTGTCCTTTGTTGGGTCCGGTAATGATTAGGAATGAACATAAAATGTTGACAAAACTTCTGAAATTGAAGCCTCTAGTATTCCATGGTTCTGATAGTGAGGATGCCAATGAATTCATCTTAGATTGTTATGAGAGGCTGCATAAGTTGGGTATTGTCCATCAACATGGAGTAAAGTTTGTGACTTTTCAGCTTCAAGGTGAGGTTAAGCAGTGGTGGAGAGCTTATGTAGAGTGCAGATCTTCAGCTTTACCCACACTCACTTGGACCCAGTTTCATGCTCTGTTTCCGGACTTTGAAAGATCGTAAGAAGGATGAGTTCATGGCTTTGGAGCAAGGTGGTATGTATGTGGCTGCTTATGAGGCTAAGTTCCATATTTTGTCTAGATATGCTACGCAATTGGTGACTACTGAGGAAGAGGGGATCCGTCTATTCGTCAAGGGACTGAACTCTGAGTTACATGTATTGTGTGTGCACATGACTTCTGCAGGGAAAAACTTTAATGAGGTAATGGATTTTGTAAAGAAAGTGGAAGGAGTGAGGCGCAATGGGCAGGCTAAGGCTTTGGCCAAGAGCACAAGTAATTTCCACGGTTCTTACTCCAGAGGTTCAGGGAGGCCGACACTTGCAGCCCAGCCAATTCAGTCCACTATGCCCGCTTCTATAGATAATTACTCAGGAACTGCACCTCAGAATTTAATTCAGGATAGCCAGGGAGCCGTACCTTCGGCGGGCAGCAGGCCATCTTTTGATCGTACTTGTTATAATTGTGGAGAACCTGCGCATATGAGGAGAGATTGTCCCCAACCGTGTATGTTGGATTTTGCGCCGCAGCAGACTAGAGCAATGGTGCCCGCGGGAAATGGTAATAACGATCGAGGACATCCACAAGGTGGGCGAGGAGGAAATCAGCGAAACCGTGAAGGTCGGGGAAATGGTAACACATACAGAGGTACAACACAGCCAGGCAGGGAAATCACCTATCAAGATGACATGGATCAGTGTTATGCCTTTCCAGGCAAGAGCGAGATAGAGTCTTCTAATGCAGTGATCACATGTACTATTCTTGTCTTTGACCGAATGGCTAATGTGTTATTTGATCCGGGTTCTACTTATTCTTATGTGTCCGTTCAGTTTGCCTTAGGATTTGATATGATTTGTGATATACTTGATGCCCCCATCCATGTTTCTACCCTAGTTGGAGAGTCTATCATAGTCAATTATGTCTATCGTGTTTGTCCTATCTTGTTTATACATTTTCAGACTTAAGCTGATTTGGTGATTTTGGATATGACTGACTTTGACATAATCTTAGGCATAACTTGGTTGTCCCATTATTATGATGTGCTTAATTGTAGTACTAAGTTTGTGACTCTAGAAATTTCGAGTAGGGAAAAGTTAGAGTGGGAAGGGGTGTACAAGCCTAAGCCAGCTAAGATCGTATCCTCTATTCGGGCTAGGAAACTGGTGGGGCAGGGTTGTTTGGCATATTTGGCTCATATTCAAAATGTTGAGGTTGAGTCTCCCTCTATTGAGTATATTCCTGTGGTGTCAGAATTTAGAGAAGTGTTCCCTACAGATTTGCCTGGTATGCCTCCGGATAGAGATATAGATTTCTGCATAGATTTAGAACCTGGTACACACCCCATTTTCATCCTTCCATATCGCATGGCCCCGCTAGAGTTGAGAGAGCTCAAGGCTCAAATCGAAGAACTTCTTAATAAAGGTTTTATCCATCCTAGTGCTTCCCCGTGGGGTGCCCCTGTCTTGTTTGTTAAGAAAAACGACGGTAGTATGAGGATGTGCATACACAATCGACAATTGAATAGGGTCACCATTCGGAATAAGTATCTATTACCTTGGATAGATGATCTCTTTGACTAGTTGCAGGGTGTATCTATTTTCTCTAAGATTGATTTAAGGTTTGGTTACCATCAGTTAAAATTAGGCCTGAGGATATACCAAAAACGACATTTAGGGCCTGCTATGGGCAGTTTGAGTTTCTAGTTATGTCATTTAGGTTGACAAATGCGCCTGCAACTTTCATTAGTTTGATGAATGGTGTGTTCAAGCCATTTCTTGATTCGTTTGTTATAGTATTTATTGATGACATATTGGTTTATTCAAAAAGTGAAGAAGAGCATGCCGACCATCTTCGTATTGTTCTAGGTGTTCTTTGGAAACAAAAGTTTTATGCAAAATTTTCTAAGTGTGAATTTTGGTTGACTTCGGTTGCCTTTTTGGGGCATGTAATTTCGAGAAAAGGGGTAATGGTAGATCCCTAAAAGATTAAAGCGGTTAAGAATTGGGTTCGACCTAGCTCTGTGACTAAAGTTAGGAGTTTTGTGGGGTTCGCTAGCTACTATCGTCGATTTGTGAAGAACTTCGATTTTATTGCCACTCATCTGACAAGATTGACAAAAAGAGCTAACCTTTGAATGGACTGAAAAGTGTGAATAGAGCTTTCAAAAGCTCAAGACTCTCTTGACCACAACACTTATTCTAGCACTACCAGTGAAAGGTAAGGACTTTATTGTTTACTGTGATGCTTCACACTCGGGTTTGGGTGATGTGTTAATGCAAGATAAGAATGCTATAGCTTATGCATCGCGATAATTAAAGGTGCATGAGAGGGATTACCCCACACATGATTTAGAGTTGGCAAAGGTAGTATTTGCTTTTAAGATCTGACGACATTATCTTTATGGTGTCAAGTGTGAGGTGTTACTGATTATCGTAGTCTGCAACATGTGTTCACTCAAAAGGATGAGACATAGAAGGTGGATTGAGTCACTTAAAGATTATGATGTCACCATTCAATACCATCTGGGTAAGGCTAATGTGGTGGCAGATGCCTTGAGTCGAAAGGCGGTAAGTATGGGTAGTCTAACTTATTTGAGTGTAACCAAGAGAGCTTTGGATAAAAATATTCAGACCTTGGAGTCTAAGTTCATGCAACTGGCATCTTAAAGAAATGTGGGGTGTTAGCTAGGATTGAGGTGAGGGCCACATTCATTGATGAGATCAATGCCAAACAGTTTGAGGCTGGAGATGTGAATCCTTTGGTGGTTGATTAATTGAAGGATGATCAAGACAAAGTGAGAAGTATTCAAGCTAACCTTTTAGTAGCCCGGAGTAGACATAAAAAGTATTGAGACCTTAAGGTGAGAGATATGAAATTTCAGACTGGTGAGAAGGTTCTTCTTAAAGTGTCACCCATGAAAGTGGTGATGAAATTTGGCAAGAAGGGCAAGCTTAGTCCTCGATACATTGGTCCATTTGAGATTATTAACTGTGTAGGGCCAGTAGTGTATAGATTGGCTTTACCTCCTAACCTATCGAAGGTGCATCCGATATTTCATGTGTCCATGTTGAAGCGATATCATGGTGACGGGGATTACATCATAAAGTGGGACTCAGTGTTACTAGACAAAGACCTTCAGTATGAGGAGGAACCAATTGCAATTCTTGATCGTGATGTCCAGAAGCTGAGGACCAAAGATATTAAGTCTGTAAAATTTCAATTGAAGCATCGTCCAGTTGAGGAAGCTACTTGGGAAACCGAGAAGGACATGTGAGACAAGTATCCCCAATTGTTCGTCGATTCAGGTACTACTCCACTCTTAATTTAGCCTGTTTTCCTAATTTGTCACTCGGGGACGAGTGATGAGTAAATTGATATCTATTGTAACGACCTGCTTCCATCGTTATAGAAAGGCCAACGGGAAAAAATTTGGGCCGAAAAACTTTTTGGTAGTAACTTGAGAATTCCTAGCCTAGTCCAGATATGGACAAAATTGGAGTCAATGAGGTCTAGAAAAATCTGGTAATTAATGATAGATATAATTACGTAATTGATCACATGAGTAGATAGCTAAGGTGTTAAGGAATCCGTACAACTTTACAGAATCAAATCCGGGCAAATATAACTCTCAAAACTGATCTTAGCGTGGGCATGTGATTTCTGAACGTCCTAGTTTGAAGATGTGTTGTGAAATGGGGACTTGAAACTCAAATTCCGAGGTTCTATCTACGTGTAAGCCGTCAGGGCGGGATTATTCCCGCCAGGGCGGGGCCGCTGTGGCGGGATGGGTCCCGCCGTAGAGGCTCAGTCGCGATTTAAGTCAGAATTAAAATCCCAAAATCGTTATTTTCTATAAGTTTCGTTCTTGAGAGCTAGGAGACAACCCCGGGTGTTTTCTTGACAGTTTTCCACGATTTTCGGTGCTAAATGTAAGATTTTCACTCTCCAAATCCATTTTTCGATCCGTAGAGTGTAGAATATTAAATATATATTGTTGGGGGAGGGTTTTGAACTGAATTGGATGGTGGAAAAAAGCCCTAGCTGCACCTTAGGTTTATAATTTAGGTCTTGGGTTTGGGTTTGTCATAAACTAGGTGAATTAGATCTTAATTATTGATCTTCGTATTGAATTGATTATTTGTAGACCTAGAACAAGCGGAATGAATCCGAAAAGTGAAGAATCAAGTTTCTTAGGAGGATTCAAGCTTGTTTTCGAGGTAGGTGATGGTTTGATTGCTTGTTTGTGTGATGTATGCTAGCAATTGCTTCATTATAATGTATGTATGTATACAAATGCTGCACTATTGATCACACCTAATGCAAATGAGTATGAATGAATGATTATATGCCATGAATCAACACTTGATCGTATGCTTTTGAGAATGTACATTGTGATTGTGATTGTGGCTTGTTGAATGGATCGGGTGTTACGTTCCAACACACTAATTGAGATCGAATGTCACGTACTGACATACATATTGGAACGAGTGTCACGTTCCGACACACTAACTTGAATCGGGTACCATGTTTCGGTGCACTAACAGTTTGGGTACGGGTTCCATGAGAGGACCATTGAATTGTTGTGATTACTTGTTAAAGAGAATTGTGGAATTGTAAGCTGTTCATGATTAATAATCGATATATGTGTTATATCCTGCATATGTATGTTTACTGAGTTGTAACTGTTGTATATGCTTCACTTACTGGAATAGCCACGTGATCCTACCAGTACAATGTGGTTGTGTACTGATATTCCACTTGCTCTTTTTTTGTTGAGTACAGGGCATCTTCAGGCGGCTACTGACAGACCTCGTTTAGGAGACCAGTGATCTGTCAAATTCAAGGGTGAGTCAGTTCTTTCAGGCAACCGTGGATTCTCTTTTTGCGCAGTCCCTCTTATTCGGATTTAGATTAGTACTCTAGATGATCAGTTGTTTTAGTTTTCGGGGTTGTATCCTTTTTTCTTTAGACTTATGGTTCTTTGTTAGAGTTTTGGTACATTGACTTTCAGGTTCTAGGGAATATTTTCGCAATGTTTTGATAGTCGTTGTTAGACTTTTGGAGTTTATGAGAACTTTACTTTATTTCTTACATTTAAACCTGCTTCCATATCTCTAAATGTGTATTTCTTGAGTTAGCTAATTAGTTTTAATGGTTCTCCCACATGAGGGTTAGTGTGGGTGTCAATCAAGACGGTCTGAGTCGTGACAGAAAGCATACAAATAGGAAAAAGAAGGAGAAAAAATTGTGTTTAAAAAAACTAAGAAAAAAATTGTACGAATATATTTAAAGGAGAAAATTGTGTGAATATTAAAGAAAGATATTTTAGGAAGAAATGGAAATATTTTTGGGAAGAAGATTAGGAACAATTATTTTTATCTTGAATTATGGAAGAAAATTAGGAAGAGAAAATATTGGAGAGAGATATTTTAGGAAGGAACGATCTTTTTAACCAACTGGGAGAAAATTGGGGAATCAATATATCATACAAGTTACAAAATATTATATTTATGCAAAGAATATTAGTTAATTAAAGGAAAATACGCTAGAAATTTAAAAAAGAAAACGTTTTTCATTTTTATTTTTATTTTTAATTTATTTATTAATTTGTTAAGTATTGATATGAATCTAATGTTATATATCGAAAACTAGAAAGTCCTGTTAGTACTAGTAATATATAATCTTTATATGGTCATTTATTCAATTTTTCCCATATATATCCCTCATATTTTACTCTCAACACCACCAATTTTTCTTCTCAATTTTAGTCATGACAACATTTGATAATCATGAAGAAGCTATGGTTTATCATTGTTGGTGGTGGGCCTGGTGGTCTTGCTACATCTGCATGTCTAAATAAATTATGTATACCAAATCTCATTCTTGAAAAAGACGATTGTTACTCTCCTATGTGGAAAAAATATTCTTATGATAGATTTCATCTTCATTTAGCTAAACAATTTTGTCAACTTCCTTATATTCCTTTTCCTTCTTCTTCACCTACTTATATACCAAAAAAAACTATTCATTCAATACTTGGATGACTATGTTACTCATTTTAATATCACCCCTTTTTACAAAAGAAATGTTGAATTTGCTAAATTTACTAAAAAATGGAATGTTAAGGTTAGAAATGGTAATTCTGATGAAATGGAAGAGTATTTTTGTAAATTTCTTGTTGTAGCTACTGGTGAAGCTAGTTACTGTCACGATCCGAGTCTACACCCTGGACGTGGCCGGCACTCAAGAACCATTGCTGGTCTCCAAGCGAACTCTCATCTTGGCTGACTACAAGCGGAAGACTAACTTAAACATGCAAAAGCTTAAAACTGAATAAAATTCAATAAACTCAACTTTTCAAAACTTTAACTCAAATGAACAACTTAGAATAAAAATAATATATTTAACTCGCCATAAAATATGCAACTTAAGTCTTTAAAACATTTAATAAAATAAATGAATAATACAAACTTCTCAACTATACTGACTATCTATGAAGCCTCTAACTGATAAAGATGGAAGTCGGGACAAGACCCACGACATCCTAACTAAACTAAAAAGTAAATGAAATCCTCCGAAAATAAGGAGGCTCACCATAGCCAACTCGAACTTCCGAATGTATCAACGAAACTCCTGTTGATGATCCTGAATACATGTGTCTGCATCATGAAAAGATGCAGGCCAAATGACTCAGTATGTGGAATGTACGAGCATGTAAAAGGAATTCTAAAGCATAACATAAGCTTGAAACGTGATAAAAAGGAAATATACTTACCTCTTCTCAAACTTAATCTACTCAAGGAATACTCAATGATAAGATACTCAACTCAAAGATAAGATACTCAACTCAAAGATATGATATTTGACTCTGGGTACTCAACTCTAGATACTCAACTCAAAGATATGTTATTCGACTTTAGGTACTCAACTCTGGATACTCAACTCAATTTGACTGAACTCATTTCACTATAAAGCAATTTAAAATAAGTGTAATATGAAGAAACAAACTGTTTAAAAACATGTTGTAAACTTGTGTGTATGCAAGGATACAACATAACTCTGAAATGTATGTAAAAATACAAATAATTTGATGTACATAAAAATACAAAATACTGTTGTGAAAGTTTCTTTAACCGACAACCATCACATAAGAGCTATTGTGATGATACAACGATCTTCCTCACGCTGCCAGCGCATCCTATACCTTGCCAAGGGCATATGACCTGAACTACTAAGTGGATCCACTAGTCTATGAGAAAATGATTCATCTAAAAAGTATGACCCTTTTCTACCATGATAGCTACATGATTTATGGGGGCTGTGAGTTATCTGAACTCTCCCTCATATTGGTGTTCAATACTATTTCCAAAATATACTAGCTCTTTATGTTTTAAAAACATACTTCTTTCTGTGATTTGAGATTAGTGCTCAAAAAACTTAGCTCAAAAGCTATCTTGGAAATCTCAGTTTCCTCTCTTGCTTCATTTAGAAAACGATTACTCTTTTCTAAAAACTAGCTCGAAGGCTCTTCGGAAATCTCAGTTTCCGTTCTTATTTAAATGTGAAAACATATTAAATCTCTTTGGGAATACTTAGTCCTCACATACTTTTGAAGAAATGAACTTCAACTTTACTCTTCATTGAACTCAAAACTTAAGTCTTAAAACAAAGTTAAAATGTTTGTAAAAGACTTCTTAAAATATGGTTCATGCCGAATTATGGACATGAACGACTCAATGCAAGGTTTTCAATAACCATAGATAGAACTCAAATACTTGGAACTCAAGAACTTCAATGATACTACTCAATTTCAAGAATGCTCAACTCAAAGTTCATGCAGAATTATGAGCATGAACTACTCAACTCAATAACTCAAAGATACTTCTCATCTCAAGACTGTTCGACTTATAATATTCATGCGGAATTATGAGCATGAAATATTCAACTCAAGGACTCAAAGATACTTCTCAAAAGGGATTTAGGAACTCAACACTTAAAAGGCTTAGAACTTGAAGATACCACTTCTCTAAAGGATGATCAACTTACGAAGTTCATGCGAAATTATGGGCATGAAACAACTTGACTCGATGGTCTACATAACTATATGGAATTCATATATACGACTCTTCTCATTCTCTGAATTACTTCCTCAAAACTTAGTTCAAATCGATAGTTGATCTCAAAGGATTCACAATTGAACTCAAAGGCTTTCTTGTACTCTACTCTTAATTCTCTCTTGAATGTGAATTATGAATTCAAGAGTTATAGTTCATGATAAGAAAGATCTTATGATGACAAGGTAGACTCATGAATACATTATTCTCACTCTCATACTCACTTACTCGAGTCTTGAAACAAGTTATTAGAATTTGTAGAAGACTCCTCAAAAAGACAAAAAAGGATTTTCTGAAAAATGTTCGAAAGAACTCTCAAGACTTGACTCTCAACTCTACCTTGAATGTGATTTGAATTCAAGGTTCTGATTTGTGATAGGAAAGGTCTCATGATGTTTAGGAATGATTTTAGATAGCTAAACATGAGAAAAGACTGAAAGTCAATATCTGAAGGTGGGTCTGCGACACGGAGAAGCATTTAAATTTTGGTTTCGAAAACGGCTTTTGAGGCAGAACACTCCACGTCAGCTCCGTGACGCGAAACAGAAATTCCCAAATCTGAGAAGTGGCTGCGCGACGCGGAGGGGGTTCCAAATTTCGACCGATGAAATTTCTTCTTCGTTTCTTAACCCCAATTCGCCTAAATTCGATTTCTTTTCTCAATCTCCCTTTAGATTTAGATACCCAACACATGTACACTAGAATCTAGCTTTAACCCCTCTATAAATCGACACATTAACCTCAAGAACTCCTCAATCTCAGCCTAATTCAAGAACGAAAGCAAATTCATGAATACATAACAAGAACATCAAAGCTTCAACTTTTAGAACGAATTTAAAGCTGAAATTAACATGATTGGCGTATGGGTGAACAAACCCAACACTATGGAAGCTTACATACCTGAAAGAATTATCTTCTTGAAGCAACTTGAAGGAAAACCTTTGAAGAAGAACCCTAGCCTTAGTGTTTCTTGAATTTCTTGAGCGTAGAATCTTTGGAGTGAATGAGAGAGTTTAGATTTAAGAAAACTGATTTTCTACACGTTTAGGGCAATTTAGATGACCTCCTAAGGGTTTTTAGGACTAAAATACCCTTTAAGAAATAATTAAAATGAGCTGGGAGTCGGAAAGATCTTTCACCAGGCAGTGAGGTCCGTGTTGGCTCTGCGTCGCGGAGATGCTGCCAGGTTTGCCCGTCGTTAGTAAATCAGTCATAACGTTTTACTCAGAGCTCGGAATTGAGAAAATTCGGTGGCGTTGGAAAGAGGACTCAAAGGGCTTTAATTTTCTATCTTGTAGATCACCTAACTCATCTTGTACTAGGAGTTATTGTTGTTCGAAGTTGGCCCAAAACTTAAGAAAAACCTAGGAATGACTTGAATGAACTCTCTTCTTCTTGGAACTCAATGTGCTACATATAGTGACCTTAACAGTTAAGAAATTTTTAATTCCTTGGTAAAATATCACTCACTACGAAGAACGGTTCAAGTCTTAACTCAAAAAATTTCTGGGTGTTTCAGTTACCCTTTTATCCCTGATGTCCCTGGATTGGCAAGTTTCACTGGAGATGCTTTTCATTCTACTCAATACAAAAATGGTGAGAAGTATAAGGGTAAAAATGTCCTAGTTGTTGGTTGTGGAAATTCAGGCATGGAAATTGCACTTGATCTTGCTAATAATGGTGCTAATACTTTCATTATTGTTTGAAGCCCGGTAATCAATTAATTTTATTTTAAATATTTTTTGTTATATCATTCTTCTGTCCTAAAATTTAGAACTCAAATGCGTCTGTACGTTACAGATGCACTTGATATCAAGAGAAATGGGATATTTGGGGATAATGTTGTTGAAGTACAAAGTTGCATACACAACGGTGGACACTATAATGGTGATGTTAAGTAAGTTGATGTATGGAGATATAAGCAAGTATTATGGGGTGAAAAGGCCAGAGGAAGGACCATTTGCTTGTAAAATTATGGGAAGTACCCTGTTTTTGATGTGGGGACTTATCGAAAGATCAAGTCCGGTGAAATTCAGGTAACATAAACTGTTTCATTTTCGAAATTCGAATAGTAATTAAAGTCTAATAGTAATTAGTACTAATTACTCTACCGTTTCTTATCATTTTAATTTACGTTCTTTTCTCCAAATATAACATTCCGACTATATAAATATATGTGCAGTTCAGCATAGGCACGAGATGAAAATGAGTAAATATCAATTCTCTAGCAAAATAAAATAAAATAGAAATGTTAAATTTGTGTTTAATTTGATATACTCAATTGTCAACGCAATATGTTTCTCTAATGTCTATTTGTTGTGTTTGATTTATGCAGACTAATTTTGAGAAGCATATGCTTTGCTGGAGTTAATATCTCAAAAGGTCACTCAACTTTGAAAAATTATTTAGCAAAGTCATTGAACTTTGTTTTATATCAATAAAATCACTCAACTTAAAACTTTGTATCAATAAAATCACTCAACTAAATTTATTATTAAAATATTTTTTTATGTCATGTTCATTATTAAAATAATAATAAACAAATGTCTCAAAATTAATACTTCATTATAATTAATTTAAATAAGTACCCAAAAAAAGAATAATAATTAATCTAAATGATTTTATTTATGTAAAAAAAATCCTATTATCTATGTAAATCAACTACTGTAATTTGTTATAATTTTTTAGATATTATTTAGAAGGAAAAATTAGGAGTAGTTAAATTACTGAAAAATAATCCATCAATGTGCGGACTTTCCGTAATAATCCATTTTTGTTGGATGGATTTGTTGTAATCAGGAGTCTGTAACAGTAAGTTGGATTACGACTCTGATTTTACGTTTTGTAATGAAAAAGCAAGGGCTTAATTTGTTTTTAATTACTTTTTTATCTTTAAAACACAAATTTAAAAGTAAAATTAGCATGATATAAAAAATAATGTTGTCATGTCAAATTTATTTTAATAATAAATTTAGTTGGATGATTTTATTGATATAAAAACCTAAGTTGAGTGATTTTATTGATACAAAATAAAATTCAATGACTTTATTAGATAGTTTTTCAAAGTTAGAATGACTTTTAAGAAATTAACTCTGCTTTGCTGGTAGCATGTTTGATTTACTCATTTTATATTATTGTATTTGATCAGTGTAACTATTTATGCAAATATTTTCGTATACCAATAACCTTATGAAGAGCTTTTCTGGTAGCATGTATTTGTCACTAAATTTACCTCTTTATGATATATATATATATATATATATATATATATATATATATAAAATCTATTGCAGATATATTTTTATATTAATTTGGATCAGTTTATTCTTTAACATCTTTTTCTTTTTTTTTGTCTCAATTTATTTCTAGACGAGAAATATTTACTATCCTCAAAATAATACTGCTACGAATATATATTCATATCATGTGATTGACATAAAATATGATCATCTATCATGAAGGTGGTGATTCATATCGGCAATTATGAGATTTGATCTTTGAATTAAAGCCCTTGAATTGTGGGATTTAATTTTTTAAATTTAATTAACTTAAATTTATTAATAGCAGTTGACAGTAAAATGTACATATACTTTCAATTCTTACTAATTTGCTGTCATCAGTTAATTTTTGAATTGTTCTAGAGTAATTTCTCATATTTATTCTACATATATTTAATTAAAATCTTCTTCAAATATGCTTTATAAGTTGAAGGCACCCCTTTCACCTCCCAACACCAAGGAAAGTGAAAAAGAAAGAAAGAAAAAAGATACTTTTTTTATCTTTTATTTCTTAATAGTTTTTCATATGCCTAATAATTTAATCTTAAATGCCTTTATTATATATTATATATATTTTTTATTAATGCAGTATAAAGTCAGAGTCTAATTTATTATAATTATTATCAATAAATTATCGTAATTGCTTTTGTTTTATTTCTCAATAATTTTTCATCTGCCTAAAAATTTAATCTTAAATGTCTTATAATTATTATCAATAAATTTTCTTAATTGGTTTACTTTGTGGGTATGAGATTGTAATTTTTTTTCCTTTATTTTTTTTGCTGCATGTGTCTTATGGGGAGATTCTTTAAGCTAACAAACACATAGTTTATTCATAATCTCTTTCATTGTTTTATTTGTTAGTAGTATTTATATATATATAAAAAAAATCTTAATAGAAACTTGTCTTTTAGCTAATATGAATGGATTAAAATATATTAAAGGTCTATTTTCTTGATAGAACCATGAACGTAAGCTAATATGAAAGGAGTCTATATTCCCTTCAACATAAAATTGATAAGTAATTACGCAAATTATAAATATAAATTTTCTTATTAAGATATAAATTTTATCAAAGATCATCTGTACTTTTTAAATATATCTACTTTCCTCATAATTAGGTCTTAGGTAATGGGAAATTAGATTTATAAAATATAAAAATAATAATTAAATAGATTAAAACATAAAAATCTAATATTTTTTATTTGTGGACTATAATATTCAAAAATATTTTCAATTTTCAAATATTATAAAGAAAAATAAAATTTAAAAAGGCATTTTTATATTACAGCGCGAAGCACGGATAAGTCTACTAGTGAGCTTATATTATAACATAAACATGTAATGATGTTACTCATATTTTTTTTAGAAATAAATCCTTTTATAATGAAATCTTAGAAATATATAGAGAGAGAATAGAAGAAGTGAAAAAAAATAAAATATATCAACAAATAACCTTGTATATACGTTAAGAAAAATGTTGTAATGTCTAAGTAACCATAAGACTTTTTTTTTTATCAAGTAAATATAAGACTTTGACGCGGAATAGTAAAGAAGCACACTCAAGTAAAAATAAGAAATTTTCTAAAATAAAATATTCTATTTAAAAATATATAAATAACTTATACAGCTATACTCATATATTTAATTATAAAAAACAAAAACTATTTGTTTCATACATTCTGTTTTTAATCTAATGGGTCATAAAAAAAAGAAATAAACTGGGTATGTAATTATAGATACACTTCATAATATATGTACATATTTTTAAAAAATCTATCTAAATAGAAAGCTTATCAAGCTATTTTTTTGTGTAGAATTTTTTAGTATAAAGGTTTAGATATTTGATATCAAAATGTGTATATATAATTGACTCATATTATTGGGATATTTTTTTGTTGGTGTATATGTATTTTATTATTAAAATAAAATACTAAGTGCATATGTTAGTGAGTATAAATGACTATTGGTTGTTGTAACTTATATGACTATTACTTCTTGTAACTCTCATGGTCATTAGTGTTTTGTAACTCATATAACCATTAGTTTTTGTAACTCTCATGGTCATTAGTTTCTTGTAACTCATTTGACCTTTAATTTCCTGTAACTCGTATGACCATTAGTTTCTTGTAACTCATCTACCCACATTACTACCCCTCATTCTACCCATTAATAAATGAAAGACTTCTTCACCTATAAATAGTGGTGTTTCTTCCTTTGTGAAGGATCCCAAGTAGAAGTGAAATAATGTAAGAAAAGATAAGAAGTTTATATTGAGGTTCGTGTAGTGAAAGAGAGAGTTGAGACAAATAAAATATTCTAAGTCTTCCACTATATTCACTATACAAAAGAGAGTAGTATATGTTGAAGGAAGTTATTCTTTTTGTGGAGCTTTGGACTCTTCAACTAATCCGGGGTTGTTTTAGTTGTATGACGTTGTTGGGTTGTTGTATCCTGGAGTGGACAAGTCAAGAGTGATACTGTTGGATTGGTGTAGATTATGCCACAATGGGCTTAAATCTCCTTAAAGAGAGCGAGATATCCGCGCCTCAGCCTAAAGATTAATATATTCATTTTTGTTCATTTTAAATCAACTATAATTTATTATATTTGTGGTATATTACACCAACATTTTTAATGTTATTTTATCCAACATTATTCCAATCACCAATAAAAATGCAAAAAACTTACCCGCACCAGGTGTGTACACCAAACTAATGCAATTTTCATTATTACATGATTTAATGAAGTAAAACATATGTTAATTAATTATGATTAAGTAAAATGTACAATAAATTTAAACACATGACATACATGTATTGACTTTATGTAAACACCCAATACGGATAAGTCTTACCCAATAAAAAATCTAGTTGAAATTTATTGTACAACTTTGGCTCTGATTTTTTTTTTTTTTTTGACAAAAAGCTTTCCTATGACCTATGAGTTTCGCAAATTGGACTTTAATCGGAAAAAACTTATTTCTAATTCATAGCGGATTTGTATTAGTGGATTTACCCGAAATTCATGAAGCAACTTACCCGATTTGATTAAATTCGGGTCATGCATCTATCTATAAATTAGGGCAAATATATTTTTGTCTTGTCTTTCCAGCGAAGATGTACAACGGAATCGGCCTACAAACGCCGCGAGGCTCCGGCACCAACGGCCACATCGAGACCAACAAGTTCTTCGTCAAGTCGAAGACGAACAAAGTCCTTGTAGGTTACGAGTCCGGTCAAGGAACTGCCGGAGTGTCGAGGAAAGCAAACAAGGACATTCTCAAACATGACCGGAAACGACAGATTCAGCTCAAACTTGTTGTCGTTGAGGAGAAGCTTGCCGATCAGGGATACACTGATGCTGAGATCTCCGAGAAGCTCGAGGAAGCGCGAAGGAATCTCGAGGCAACATCTGAGGAATTTGGAGGACCTACCATACCTATGAAAAATAATTTGTTTTTCTGAATTGTAGTGTTATAATTTTGCATAATATGCAGTTTTTGCTTATGAACTAGCTAATGAATTTCTAGATTTGACTCTGTTATCATTTGTGTTTAGATGTATTATATTTGGAGCCAGCAGAATTGATAAGGAAATAGAAATTTGCTTGGTTGATGCTTCATCAACCCCTTATGACAAATTTTAAAGTTGAAAAATGTTGCCACAAACACAGGGACACGATCTGTTAAAAAAAATTATGACGACAACACATATACAATTGGCTCTCACTAGAGACATTAACAATTCTAAATATAGGATCAAATCTTATAATATCAATAACAATGTAATAAAAATAACTATTTTTTTAACTTAATTATAAATATAATTTTGCCTAATTTTGGATTAGGGCTAATAAACCGTGGGAACAGAGGATGGGTGGAGGAGGGACTAAAGTGGAGAGCAACGGCTGGCTGGTGGACGACCGGTGGTGTGTCGATGGCCTAAAGCATTATAATCACCAGAGAAGGGAGAAGAATTAGGCCAAGCTTTTCAGCTAGAGCAACTTTCACATATAGCAAACAAAAAAAACCATATTTGTATATTAGAGCAAAATTTATATAATTGCGCTCCATAGCAAACATATATATGTATAATTCGCTATACATATACAATTGAAAGTTATGTCTATTTCGCTATACATATATACAAAAAGAAGCAATTGTATAATTCGTTGGCTCCTCTTCAGATTTGTATAATTTCGCTGGCAGGCCATTGGTATAAATTGTTGTTAGCCTCTCATTTGTATAAATCATTGACAAAAATATTTGTATATCAAAAATCGCTCTCTCGTTCGCTTTATACAAACATAAATTATACATTATATTTGTATAATCTGTGTTTGTATAAAACGCGAAAGAGAGAAAGGCAAAAGAGAACTGGGCAGAGGAATATTTGTATTGTATAATTATAAGTGTATAAGACGAATATATATGTATTTGCATGTGTATATACAATTTTCTTTCGCTTTATACAAACATAAATTATACATTATACAAAC
>JAKRZT010012243.1:0-22144 GCA_029582215.1 Solanum sparsipilum
GATTTTTGTATAACTTATACGACATTTGGTAGATGGATAAAAAATAAGTTATTCAGGTATAAAATTAAAATGATGTTATAGTTGACAATTTGGAAACTCGCATAACTAATTCATCTATAAGTTATGAGGAATCTATGTATTATATTATATAGGATAGTAGATGGAATAAATAATGCATTAATAACTAATTCCTACATAGATTCACTCGTAATTAATTTCTACATAACTAATACCTGCATAACTCTAATTCCGACTATGAGATTTCACATGCATGCTATTTCAAAAAAATTGGATTTTTTCTGTATCTTATGATACATAATGCTTTGCAGATGGAAGAACTGGATTCTCTTTTACATGAGCTGAAAGCAATGTTGTATGGTAGTAATGAATGTGAACCTGCTGTTGATGCATGCGCGCAATTGACTCAGGAGTTTTTTCGAGAGAATACATTTCGTCTCATCATCATTTGTTTACCTAAATTGAACTTGGAGGTGAGCTTTTATACATTTGATTCTTGTGGAAGTATTTAAGCTTTCTACTATCTGTTGTTTTTAGTTAAAGGATGTTTTTTTGCCTTGTTTTATTGCCCGAACGTGTTACCAAAATGATCATTTGTTTCTTAGGCTCGTAAAGATGTCACACGAATTGTGGCCAATCTACAAAGGCAACCAGTTAATTCACGCTTGATTGCATCTGATTATTTGGAAGCCAACTCGGACCTTATGGATCATTTGGTATGCGGGTAAGCTGATCTGTATTTTTCTCCTTACCAGGTTGGCGGAATGCCCTCTCTTCCTCGTGATCTTTGACTTAAGCACGACCTTGTTCTCACTGTTTCTGTTATAGATATGATGATCCAGGTCTTGCTTTGCATTACGGAACAATGTTGAGGGAGTGTATTCGCCATCAAGTTGTTGCAAGGTAAGCAACTTTGTGAACACCGTTAATATGTTAATTGGAAGTTGCTATGATCAATGGTTTGTTTTGTGTTATTATTGACTCCGATGTTCCTTCTTACTTTAGCAATGAATAACAATGCTTCTTTGCTTTTTATTTAAACCATCAGTTCTTCTCGTCTTGTTGTTCTGTTCAACGTGTGTTATTATTGTTCTCTGATTGATTTTATATTGTTTGTTTTATTAGTGTTTATGGGCAATTTTCCCATAATTTGTTGAAATATTTGCAGATACGTATTAAACTCCGAGCACATGAAAAAGTTTTTCGATTACATGCAAATCCCAGAATTTGATGTTGCTGCAGATGCTACAGCGACCTTTAAGGTTATTAATCACAAATTCTGTGATGACAAGATTTCTTGATCTGTTTCAGATCTGTTAAGAATGCACTATTACCACTCGCCACATAATATTTGTCATACTGTTACTCAACTTCGAATCATTTTTTTCGTTTGCAACTTGTTGCAGGAGCTTATGACCAGGCATAAATCCACAGTTGCTGAATTTCTCTCTGAAAATTATGATTGGGTATGTTATGATCCTCATTTGCCATTTGTATGATTTTCTTTATGTTAGTTCATTAACACCAACTTCATCCTACGACATACTGGTATAACATATTCTCCACTTTTTTTTGTTATAGTTCTTCGTTGAATTTAATGCGAAGCTTTTGGAATCAGCAAACTATATCACCAGAAGACAAGCTATCAAGGTAAAATAGATGTCATATTCTCGTCTCAAAACACGTCTCAGTTTGATTTGGTGTTGGTTCCATGGACTTCAATGGTGTTCTTTTTCTTTGTATACATTTAAGTAATTTCTCTGCTATATTTCATCACGATAGAAGTATTTTTCATGTAAGTTTTATCCGCACTCTTATCTATTTTGCAGCTTTTGGGAGATATTTTACTTGATCGCTCAAATTCTGCTGTGATGACACGCTATGTCAGCTCGAAGGATAATCTAAGGATTTTGATGAATCTTTTGAGGGTATGTAATTCTACCAATGTGCCATAAGTTAGGACTTCTTTTCCCCTCGGAGCATTTTGCAACATCATACAAATTCTCCGAGTAATAAAGACAACGATGGAATAACTTCCTTCCATAATTTGATTCATGAGTTTAACTCTCGTCAATTGATTCTTTCGTGTCCATTTGCTAGTGTTATTATTTCACTATGTTTACTTGACACATTATTATACGACTCAATCTTGCTGCTACATTTCCTTCTCGGTCTTTTCATTGTTTCAGGAGGCTAGCAAGAACATTCAACTAGATGCATTTCACGTGTTCAAGGTAATCAAATCTTCATAACAACTAATTATCTAGTGTTCATGTATGACGACTCCTCTTCACTTCTCTCTGCTTGTTCTTTTGTTCTGTTGACAGCTTTTCGTTGCCAATAGAAACAAGCCTACTGACATTGTCAACATAATCGTTGCCAATAGAAGCAAGCTTCTACGTTTCTTTGCAAGTTTCAGGATCGATAAAGGTACTAACTTTACTTCAACCAACCAATATAATCGTTGATATCATCTTCGTATGAGGAATGGTATATATAAATACAGAACATTGTCTGTTTGCAGAAGATGAACAATTCGAAGCAGATAAAGCTCAAGTTGTGAAAGAAATTGCAGAACTTGAAGCAAAAGGACCTCTTTTCTCAGGGGAACTGCATAAATTTCCCGGTACACCTACTGCTTCAGGAGAACTGTATAAGTTACCAACAACACCTCTCTCGAGACAACTTACATAATTTCCCAGAACTACGTTCCATGAGACCAACTACAAGCTCTGGAGAATCGCAAAAGCTTTAGTATACGAGTCATTGTTTTATGAATTATACTAAAATAAATGTTTTTTAAAAACTTTTTGAGTCTGTTGATCAAAGAATTACTAAATGCAGTGGAGTATGTCATCTTTGCTCTGGTTATTTGAAAGAGCATCGATAAGAAACATGTTATTCATGATGTAAATCGAACATTTGTCAATTTTCTTCATCTTAAACAACTTTATATATAACTTCTTACGACCATGTTCCTGAGTTTGTTGGCACTTGCATGCTTTATAGTACACTCATTTGCAATTCCTGAGATTCATATTATCGATCTTAACTTGTTTGGGATTGAAGTTACTGATTGTTGTAAAGGTTTTGTATTTAAAAGGTTTCAATTTTGAACTCATATGGGGTTCTTGAGTATGCCTATTTATTAAAAATCCATAGTCTATTCGGTGAAATTTCTAAAATCTATTTTATTTTGAACAATGTTTTGGCGAATAGTAAGTTGTATTTGGATAATCAATTTGAAAAAAAAAACAAGTTTACCTATATTAAAGCAATAATTTGTTGTATTTCCATGGAAAACCTATATTATTATTTTTTAAGATTCGGAAAAACAACTTATAATATTACGTACTCAAAACTCTTATTCATTACTTTTTTACTTAAAAGTTGTGTCAAATATCGAGTTTTAACTCTCTAAAATAAGCACTTTTAATATTTCTGTCCAAATGGCTATTAGTGTAACTTCTCTTGTAATTGTGACCTCTTAGTAAAAGGCCATAAGACTCAAATAATCCCTCTTGTGTAATCATATGGTGATTATAAGAAGAAATGGGCTGGGTGGGCCTAACGAAAAAGCCCAAAGAGAAACCCAAGTGTATGAACACAGCAGAAGAATCGTCACATCTCCCAGATCTTCATAGATTTGTTCAATTCACAAAATCGGAAAATTTTGCTCCAAATTTGAATTCTGGATTTCTGTTAGTTATATTTTCTTGAAGATTTTTGTGTAAATTGTTGTTACGATCCCCAAAATCGAAATGGTTTTCTGCTACCCATCATCTCCTTCAAAGTTTGCTGCTACATTGGCGTGTTTCTTTGGTGGTGCTGCTCTATTTGCTTTTGGTGTACATCATTCTTATATCAATATTGCTCCTCAACAAGCTCGAACTAAAGCTCGGAATGACTTTGTCAAGGATCGATTGAGAAAAAAATATGGCAAATAGTTCAATCTCTCCTCTTCTCGCTAACTTTTTATTTTCTGGTAATGTTGATTATTAGTAGCATTTTTGGATTCCTTATACTTTTTTTTTTTTTTGCTGTATTCTTGTTGTTTGTTTGTCAAATTTTAGCTGTATCGATTCCTCATTCCAAAAGATTTCATTGGATTATTTGTAATTATTAGGAGAGATTGTGCTCGAAAAGTTAATCGAACGAGACTTGTGAATTGATGATTTGAACCAAATAAAGAAACTTTTAGGTATGTGCTTCATTTGATGATTCATTAGACATCCTCAGCTGTGGTGAGCGCTGTGTATTATACTCACACACACGCGCAATGTATCAATGAAGAACAAAATTGGAAAGCATATTATCAACGCAATCTCTAGGAAGTAACTCATGCCTTTATTAGTGATATACCTTAAGCTTGATACCATTGTGATTCCTTACTAATGTAGGAACTTATGAGCTAAGATCATGAAGAACTTTTCGTTTGGTTATAATGTAGGAACTAATGAGCTAAGATCATGAAGAACTTTTCGTTTGGTTATGACTTATGATGTTGGCTTACGAACAGATAGAATTAAGTGGTCAAGTGTGATGCGATTTCCGTGAGGCAGTCTAAATATATTAGACATTAAGCACATCCTCTTTTCTTCTCTATCCAAAAACCAACCTACCTCAATATTCTATTTCTGTTTTTCACAATGGCGCAAAAAAGAAATCCCTTCACCATTCAATCTCAAGACATCATTTGTTCTTTTTCAACCACATATCTTACAAACAAAATACCTTTCTCCTTCTCTTTTCACCACAAACTCCCCATGCTTACATTTTGCTACCACTCAACCCTGAAACATTGCATTTTTGTCGAAAATGTTGATTTGTGCAGTGTCGTCTCCTTTTAACTTTGTCAAATTACTTCCTCGACAGCTTAGCCTATTGCAACAAAGATATAGCTAGCATTGTTGTTTGTGATCTGCTGGTGGAGTGTATGAACGTCACCACATATCTCTATCAATTAAGGTGTATCGATGGCCAGGAGTATATTTAAGTTAACAAATGTGGATGGGTGCAGTAAGGCTAATCCAGGGGTTGCAGGAGGTGGTAGAGTTGTTAGAGATCATGATGGCCTTTGCTTCTTTCTATGGCATTTGCAGTAATGGTAGAAGGCAGAAGCTAAGGCTATTCTCCAAGGATTGAGCATGTGCATTGACAGAGGCTACCTTATGACTATTGTAGAGTCCGACTCTATGCTATTGGTTGATATAATCAATAGGAAAGTACTCCGTGGCAGATATATGGCATCAATCATCAATCAGATTTGGTCCTTGATGCATAAAGGGGTTCTTTTTTTGTCCACGTCTTTAGGGAAGGAAATGGCATTTCAGATCAGATGGCTAATTTGGGTGTTACAGACAAAGAGCACATTGTTGTCGTCACTGTAGATCTCTCTTTGCCAAGCCAATCTAGAGCTTCACTGAAGCAAGAGCAGGATCGAATATGACTAATACACCAAACCTTGTTTGTGGTACTCAGTGTACTTGTATAGCTTTGTGCTCACTTTACTCTTTTGTTCTATATGGAAAAAGAAAGATCTATAGCTGTGTAGACTCTGCGGTTGATGCAAATGAACTGTGCTATAGCTAAAACCATTTGTATTTCGTGTGTTGGAGGCTAAGGTGTATGTCCTCCTCCGTGCAATCTTTATTTTTCATGTATATAATCACTATCGTGAATCCTTTGATTAAGGAAAATGTGGATGCGTAAGCTACATACATGTTTATATCAAGTAACTGTACCATAAATTTACTAACGTTGCTTTTGACTGTTCCATGCTTCAGCTTGCAAATTTCTGTCATTGAAGTTGTAACACAGAACAATTAGTCATTAGGTCTGCAACATTTGTTTGCAATCTTATATTACATGAATAGAATATAAAGATTAAAGGCTGTGTATGAAAAATACTAACTACATTGATCATTGCTTACATCCAATACAGAATTCTTACAAACAAATAGGCAATAAACCCCAGACACCCACTCAATCTGACCCAAAATGGAAAAAAAGGGGAGGGAAGGGATGAAAAATAGAAACGAGGAAGAATGTAAAGAATAAACAAGAGCTGAAAATTTTGATACATCGCAAGTACAAGGAAACAATCACGTGTTAAATGAGCTGACCCGAGACTACCGCCGCCACCATGTGCGACTCCATAATCACCAGAGAGAGGTTTGATCAGCAAGATGGTAAAACAAATTGTACAAAATGGTGGCACCAAGGCAGAAATGATCATCACTATACCATGAAAATTGCTAGAAGAACTGCGACTGAGCTCATGAGAATGCTAGCAACAACTGAGGATTGGCCATTTGGAGCAGTAGTGGGAGCTCTAGCTGTAGAACCATTGTCATTACTTGGCTTTATCTTTGCAACAGGTGGAAGAGGTGGCTCAGTCACATCACTTACATCGAGCACGGGGCTGGGAGGTTCGACGGGTGGCATAGACTGAAGAGTCATGAGTCCCAAGAGACTCCCAGGTTGAACAGGGCTCATATATGATGGCAAGTCTTTGTACGCTAAACAACGGTTCCCTGTACATTCCCAACAATTGGTATATGTCAAATTGAGGATATATAGTAATCTTGCATTTTGTACGCACAACTTAATGGATATGACCAAGCAAAAGCTCTGGTAAAAAATACACAAATCTAGCAGATTGCACCAGAGATTCATCTATACTGAATAATGTTTGGGGATGATGAATATAGAAACTAAAAGAGAAAGAAAGGGGAAAGGGGGAAGAAGGGGTTGGGGTTGGAACACGGTATGAGAAATAACAAAGGTAATATAAATAACTTACTTCGGTATCTAGTCGCTGTCGCAGGGTATTCTGTAACAAGACCATCAACGCCAGCTCCAAGAACATAGTTGTTTAACTCAGTAGACGAATCTGAGAAGAAGTCCCATGCTTGAGATATAAACTCGTTATTAAATAGTCGCACATATACGGGGAGATTTGCTGACTGCAGCTTCTGCACAACATTCGTTTGACCAATGATAAAAGCGTCTTCACTGGGGAAGACTGATTTCTTTGTTATGACAACAGATTTTGCAAAGGTCTTGATCTCCAATAAAGTTGAGTTCTTAATATCACTGATATCATCGTCAACCAAATAAACAAGTTCATAACTACTCTTCTTGAATTCTTCCAGAACAGAACTGTCATTTGATTGGATCATAACTTTCCTAGCTGTCTGATTATTGTAACCAGCGGTGCTTAAGGCGTCCGAAACAGCACCAGTTACACCTAATCCCTGCTTTGCTAGGTATGCGGCATTCTGCATGAAGCCAGAATATTGCGTCAAATAATGAAAAAGGAGGTAAAACTTCCAGTGTGCAAAGATATCCATTAACATCAGATTATTTTCTCGTATAAACATAAAAAAAAAAGTGCAGCTACTTTGACTGTTCTATCCTCTCTTTTTTTGTGATGTCAAAGTTCTTATTGTTTTTCTTATAATCCTTTATTCCTTTCTACATTGAGTGGATAATCACCTTCATTAAGTAATGAAAATAGAATTATTGTGATTCTGCTACTAAAAAGGAAGTCATTATTGTACTTGGAAAGCAGTTAAAATTGCTTCAGTTGTAACTTGTAGAGAACATTTCAGAAAATTGGAGATATTGAGATCCTTTATGTATCCTGCAGACGATTAAACCTTCAAAATACTAATCATACAGTGAATCCTTTCCTTTTGAAAATATATAGACCATTTTCCAAAAGCATTTTCTGGTTCCAAATTCTTTCAAGGGAAAGTTTGGCATGTTTCCCGCATTCAATCACCTATGAAATAGCATAAGAAGCTATGGAATTCTCACTCAGAATGAGAAGTGATAAGGAGTGAGTATATAACTTATAAGCATTTAGGATTCAGAAATGAGCTTACACTATATTGATGCATAAGAATATAGGTATAAATAAGGTCAGTAGTCCCTGAACAAACTCACCTCTATGCTGATCATTACACCAGAAACATTAGCCTTTTTGGAAAATGTCAAGAAGTCTGCTAACGACATAAAGTTTCCATCATTTCTCGCCTTTGGATTCCGTGACAATCTAAAGTCTGAATACCGGGTTGATATTGCCGCTGCAAGACATTAGAGCATGTTAAAGTGCATTTTGAAACAACAGTATTCCGAAATTTCAATTGAAGTGGTGCATAATCTTGCAATGACAATTAATTAGAAGAAAAAGTAAGTATTTGCAGAAATGTCTAGATAAGAAATGAAGGTCTCTAGAAAATTCGAGAACGTGTCTTAAAAGAGCTTGCAGAAAGTGCATGCCACAAAAGCATGTCAAAGTGGGAAAAAGAGGCTATTATTAAGCCAAATAAAATTCCAGTTTTTGTAATTATTTCACACATTTCAAAAACAATAACTGTCATTCTTAATGAGGAAGGAGAACTGGGATGATGAATTCCTAGAATATTGCTCCTCTCTTAAGAGCTTATATGTGCAGTTCAAAACAATTAACAAGCTACAAAATAAATAGCTAAAAACTTAGATTAATCCCTGAAATTGTTATTTGTGCAAAAGATAAATGCATGACAGTAAAAAAGTCCCAGATATGAAGAAGATAAAAAAACACAATACAGAAGAGAAACCATCTCATTATCTACAATTTTTAACAGTCTTGATCCAAATAAAAGAAGTAATTGTGTTTTAAAAAAAAAAAAGAAAAAAAAAGAAGTAATTGTGGCATAGATATATTTGCAGGCAAGCAAAGAAGAGAAGTTCTCGAGGCATGCAATCTTCCATTTTTCTTTTATAAAGAAAGTTAGATACAGATGGCATCACACGGACGCAGAGGCATGCAATAGTGAGATTGAAACAAGATAAGCCACATAATTTAACACTACAAATTAACAGATGATTCAACTTACGTTTCAGCGTTTGAATATCGCTCCAGTTAAGGTTGATGGTGAGTATTCCATCTGTTATCTGAAGCTCTGGAACAGTGGTAGCGATGTCGCTGAATGGCGATTGGGCCGCAGTCGTCGTGTCTATCAGATTTATTGAACCAAGGCAGAAGGGTATTCCATCTTTTGTCATTTGGACAGGACAGCCAAGAATATCTGCACCATCGGAAGCAGCTTTTGTATATGCTAAATCTGTACAACCAGGATAGTCACCACTTGCTCCTTGAGGTGCGATAATCTGAAGCTTTACTGCAGGCCAAAGGAGGAAGAGAGAAAACAAGAGAGAGGGCATGGATAATCAGTATGCCGTCATTTGGTGAACTAGTTATGCATGGATATTTAGAGTGAATGGTTATATTCTGAATGATAACAGAGATTTTTGTTCAGATTAGATACTGACATCTAGGTATTGCTAATACATGTAATATGTTTCCACATTGTACTGCAGTAAAATAACATATAATTTATGTCCGTATAAATAATGCATAGTTTAACATGGAATGTTGCACGTGAACAAAGTTGGACAGGGTAAAGCTCATTTACTTAGAAAGTTAAGTTAATCAAATTCAAGGTTTCAATTTTAGGAAACTAGTTGACTCCATGTTCAATTCATTTTTAACCAAATGTGTGAGAATTTGAAAGCTTTGCAAGATAACTTGCATTGTCAAGATTTCAATGAAAATATTTAAACATATAAAACAACATGAATCATTCTGGAAAAGTATGTATATCAACAGCATACCTTGAGGCTTATCATTCGCACCCAAATGCGAGAAGCAATCTGCAAGATTAGAAAAGTTTAGGAACCTGGATAAGTACCACAGAAAGAATAGACCAAACAAGTGAAACCATGAAAGCAGTAAACAAAGCTTATACTAGCACACTCTCAATACAGAGAATCAAAATAGATTGTCACTTACCTACTGACGCAGATGGAGACATTGGGAAGTCAGATAACACTCCGTCCACCGAGAACTCACCGTTGTCTATAAAGGATAAATACTCAGCTACAGGATCATAGCTATAATTATAAGCAAAAGGTACATCATTAACAAAGTCGGCTGCATAAATCTCAAGTCCTTCCTCATGAGCGTCCGAAACGACCGATGTATGTGGCAGCAAGTACAAGCTGCTGTCCGTTGGCCAGATATAGTGTTTGGGAACAAGAATCCCAGCGGCAAAGGTTTTAATAAATGTGAGATTCTTTACTAGAGAACCATATGTTTGACTTGTTGATGGCTCAATATCATCCTCGTTGAGAAACCGGAAAACGCGCTTTGTCACTCGTGGATTCAATCGCGATGCGATACTTCGCAGGAAATTCACCTCAGGTGATGAAATATAGTTGGCAATAACACTTCTAGATAGGGAAATAACAAAGCTTCTCATACTCAGATTGTGCTGGCTGTAGAAGGAATCATGCTGGAAATGTATTTGCAGAAGAATGAGTTAAATAATAGTTATGCCAACACAAACTTAACATACCACACATCAAATGCAGCAATGCATGGTATGATAATCAAACTGTTCCTTTTAGATTCTTAGAGTTTGAAAAACTGAAAGTAGGCAACAAGTAATTACCAAAAGCATTCTGTAATCAAATGCATACCTGGATATTCAACCATAATCCTGGAGGTTTGACTTGGGTAGCTACATCCTGGACAGTAAGAATTTGCTGGGGAGTGCCATCAAATCTAGGCGACCGCGAATACACTCCTTGTTTCACTGTTCCAGGCATCAGGATTAATCTCTTTTTAGTAGAATTTCAGATCACCAGAGGCTAACTTTCATCAAGCCATAACAACAAGTCCAACTCTAATGAGAGATTCTCTAGAGTCTAGACTATACCAGCAACATGTTTTGCCATAAACATATATGATCTATTTGGGTCCTAAGGAAATGCACAGGGCAACTCATTTTCTAAGGTGATCTGATTCTACATTTTTTTAAAACATAAAAATAAGATAGTGGTTGAGGGAGGGGAGAAAATTTTATGACAAAATATATTACTCCCTCCGTCCCATTTTATGTGAGGTAGTTTGACTCGACACAAAGTTTAAGAAAGAAAGGATGACTTTTAAAACTTGTGGTCCAAAATGAATGATGGAAATTTGTGTGGCTATAAATCATTTCATTAAGGGAAAAATAGATATTTTAAAGTTAAATTATTACTTAATATAGAAATATTATTCTTTTTGGGACTGACTAAAAAGGAAAGTAAGTCATACAAATTGGGACAGAGGGAGATACAAGTAATACTAGCATATTATTATGCAGAATTACTGCCAATTAGCACTTCATCTGAGAGTCAAACTTTTAAAAGATAGGACCAGAGTTATTCCACAAAATGAAAACTTAGATTAAGTTTTTCATCCATCAACCCTTTTCGAAGCATAAGTATGTAAAAGAAATGATAAATGCAGTCCCAACATATCAGAATTGTTTTAGAACCAAATAAATACAGGTACATACTGGCTTTAGACACACTATAATGGTATGCCACCAGAACCTGGGCTGTCCCGCATTAAAAGAAAAGAGGGCAGTGACTGCACCACCTTCACAGACCAGCAAAAGAATGGCAAAACAAAGACAGAGAAGCTAAGCACCATTTAAAATTCCAAATGAGTAAATCCCTGAAATCAATTGGTTTATTAAGTAAAACAAAAATAGCGGAGAAGCCTCTCAATTACATATGATAGGTAAAACCGGCTGCTTTGGAGTGTAAACTCATTGCCCAAAACAAGTTCTTTACAAGGTGTAACTTCTGATCTAAACAGCCATTCACATCTATATGACCATAAAAAGCATATAGTAAAAGATACAAAAGGTCATGATTTAATCTTACAGCTGACAGGCGCCAAATCCTTGATGTTGAAATCTATAGAAAACCATCCTGTCTGAGGAATTCCATTCACCGAGTAGTTGTTATTCCTGTTTTGGTAGACAGCATCGATGTCAGAAGCATTGTTAAGCTTGATATCAGGAAAACAAATGCCAACCCCGTCTTTTGTGAGTTGAACATCACACCAAGCAACCCAATCAGCCGAGCTAATTGTTTGTGCCAACATATAGGCATTAAAGCTTGAATCAGGAAGTAACCCAGAAAATCCTCCACGAGCTATGACTTTTGGTGCATCTCCTGCAAAGTAGAAAGATGGATTTAGTCTAACATACAACAATGAAAACAAAAGAATCTTATTCATTATTTTCTCGAATAGGCAAAGAAAAGAACACTGCTACTGACTATTTTAACAAATAGGGAGTGCTAACTGATTCACCGTTGAAATCCTATCTGGAGTTCTGCCCCCTTATTCAAGGGAACTTTTCTTTCTTTTCATTCTATCTTTTTTTCCTTCCTGGAGGAGGTGATTTAGGTATGAGTTGCTGCCAAAGAGTGGCATCAACTACAGTGGGAAATAAGAAGACAGTTGCAAAGAGAACATTTTTTTTTCTTTTGAATATTGAAAGCATCTTGACATGTTTCTCCAAAATCTAGAAGACCTTGGCAATGGCAAGCAATTGAAAATCAAAAGTTAACTTTGCAAAAAACAGAAAAACAATGGCTTATGTTCTTTCAAAATAGTTTCTTTATCGCAACTTCAGGTACCAGCATCATACTAACAACCATTACTGGCATAGAATTAAAGAAGCAGATGTACTGCTTCCTGAGCAGCGAGCTTACTATTAACAGGTACTATCCATCACATCCTAGATGCAGCTTTTGATTTTCCCCTAATTAAACTAACTTGATCAGAAATCTCACAAAATAATCAACATAAAACAGCTCAAACGCCTGGACACTGAAGAATACTTAAAACTAACAAATCATCCTACCAATTCTCCCGCTCCAGTTACTATCCAACAAAGTTATAGGCAAAACTATTCTAAACTACAGAATCTAAAGCTTTTTTTCACGATTTCTTCAGTATCCGTATAGCTAAATTGAACTTCCATTGATAATTTTTCTGAAATACATAAGTCTACTCAGCAAGCAACTGTTGTAACAAATTTATAGCTGAAAAAAAAAACTCAAAATAAAACGCATCCGAAGAACTTATCATGATCTCTTCAATTCCTTCATAGCTAATCTGAACTTCCGGAGATATTGTAAGCTTACTCTTAAACTTATTAGGTAGAAATTTAGAGAGAGAAAAAAAAAGTTACCGCTCAGTGTTTTCCATTTAGAGGTTACATTGCTAGATCTTTGAGCAGCAACAAATGCAGCTGAGCAACAAAGTAGCAGGAGACATAAAACAGAACGCATTTTCCTCATTTCCGGCGAGCTTAGCCGGAGAATCGTTTTCCGACGGAATTTTTTTCCGGTTGTGACGGAGGTGGAGGAGAATATGGAGAGATTCAGCTGATTTGTGTGAAGAAAAAGTGTGATGATTGACAAGTTAAAGGAGGACTTTGAGACCAGATAGATAGAGAGAGAAAGTGTGTGAGTGTTTGTGCCTGCCTTAGAGGGGTGTGGGCTATTTTCAGGCTGGCAAATATTTTAGCACTATTTATGCATACAACTATTAGTTGTACTAATGGATGCCGATGCTTTCATTACGCGTCTCTCGCTATAATAGCTGTATTTAAATATCTTCAGCGGCTCATGCTGGCTGCTAAAGGTAAAAACTCAGTCTATCGTGTTCATATCAAAACAATAAATGTATATCATAATTAATAATTTAATGAAGTAAAGATACATGTTAGTTAATTGTAACTAAATTATATTTTCAAGCATAAATAGAGTGTGTGAATTTTATCATTATCTCATTGAAGTAGAGAGTCTGTTACCGAAAGACCTTCTGCACAGTGGAGCAAATTCAATTATAGAAAGAAAAAGAAAACATAGCAACTATAACAACAAAATAGTGCGATAATCAAAATACAGTAAACAATTAAAGATGTGAGAGATGAAAAGTTAAAACTACAATAGTACCGAGTGATACTAGATTACAAAAGTCGAAATGAAAATGCTAATACTCATACTAATATGGTGCTCTATACTATTATCGAGCAAAATATATGAATAGGCTAGTAATAAGATAAATCTTAACTACGTATTAATCTTCTACCCTTATCTGTGTAGAATAAATTTTCAATTTAACATGCATAATATAAAACTTAATAGCAAAATATATCATCTTATGACATGAACCAAATAATTATACCCCTTGATAGTTTGAACCAAGACCTCATAATTTTCCATCTACTTTATTCCCTCAGTCCACAGTTCAGTCTCTATGTGGATTGTTTTGTAAAGTCTATGAACTATGTGAAAGTAGAATATTTCAAATTCATGGTTCAAATATTCTTAGTGGAAAAAATGTGAATAATGTATCACATCAATGTAGAAACTCAACGTATCCACAAATTTAAAACTACTATTTCTAAAATGTGAATAATATAAGATGAATTTCAAATTTGTGACCAAAATTAGTTATCTTAAAACACAACCAAACAGGGAGTTACTGTTTTACTGCCTTATTAATGAAGCTTGTTAAACATAATGACTAGTAATGGCAGTAATTATAATAATGGAGCCATTTAAGCTGAAAGGACGGCTGGCTGATCAATGACTGACTGGCTTGTTTGATTGGTAGACAGCTAAGCGGAGACCAAAACATGGGTCAGCTTCCTCTGCTTACGTGTCACAATTTCCAGTAATTAAAATATCCGTATGTACAAAACAAAACGTAAAAGTTTATATTTGCGTTCAATTATTAATTTCATTTATGAACTATTAACTGTATTAAAAATATCTATTTACTTGATTAATTTAACTTAAATAGACTCATAATTTTACAACTTAAGTGAAATACACCACTAAATTATCGTCAAGTTTAGAGGTGTTTTCAACACTTCTCTCGATTTTTTATTAACACTCGCATGCTCTTACGAGAATTTGAGACTACTTGTTACGCCATGTGTCAGATCAAAATTCAGTTAATCACGCAGAAGAGTGTTTTTTAAGACGGTCAATAATTCAAACATGAAACTAAAAATTTACGTTAAATTCGAAAGTGTTTACAATACTTCTCTCTTATATATTTCATACATTAATTTAATGAATATGTATTTTTACTATATTAAATCACTTATTTAACATAAATTGAGTTGGTTTAATATGGATATTTATTTTTATTTAAATAAAATGTTTAAGAAGAAACGCTACAAAACGGATCACGTTGTTCGTGGGACCCACTTATGACCCGATCCATTTTTCAATTCGGGTTTCAGCTTAGGTCCAGGTATATTAAATAGTAATCTACAAATAACATGCCTGGCTTTTTCTAGATAAAATAATATTACCATAAATCGTAGATGTCTTTCACATTCACCTATTTAATTTAAGTATATTTTAGGAAACTGAAAATAAAATAACATAGCAGAAATCACTATTAAAATTCTACATGCGTTTTCAAATATGTTATTTGAATCGATGATATATTAAAAATAATCTATTTATTTATCTAAGGCAGGAATAAAGACGACACATACATTATCCTCTTTAAACCTTGCTTATAAAATTACACTGAATATATTATTATAATATAATTCTAATTACGAGTTTTTTAAAACTTTTTTTTTTTATTCAAATGAAAATTGGTAAGAGATAAAAATGCCAATTTGAAGTTGGATAATTAACAACCCAAATAATAATAAAATAGAGTACTAGTTCAAACAAAAATTCCCTTATAATATAATCCATCAATCGTGTGATTTCATATTATTCATTTTTTGTTTTCCACCTGGTTTGGGGTTCACATTGGAGCGTTGATTAAGTTTGGATCACATGCATGGTCCATTTGATCATAAAGCTCTCAACATGATTTTTTTCCAAACTCCAAAATCAAATTTGAAATTTTTGATTGAGGACGAAGCAGTCTCATTATTACACCGCAACCCATACTGATATCCAAGTAATCCAACTAGTTTTTATTATAATGTTTTTGACAATTTCTAAAATGTAGGCCACGCAATGAATGATATCATGATAAATCCCCTCGGGTCTCGACGTACATGCACATTACTTTGAAGATTTTGTGTATTTCAATTTGACTAATTCAGCTAAGACAACAAATTTATAGATTAATAATCTGGTTGATAATTAAAAAAGTAATAATATGTATTGTCTATGCTTTTTCTTTTTTCCCTTTCTTCTTCTATAATTAGTTTTATGATATTTAAAATTCAGTGATTAATTCTTCACGTACGGTCCATTAAAAGGATATTTTTAATTACATTATTTGTAAAATGCATGTATTTGAGAGTGATATAATAGCTGGATTACGGCTAATTTTTTTGCCTACGCAATTTATTCAAAAAGTCAAGGATATAACAAATTAACAAACAATTAAAAGACATTAAAGATATGAGATAATGAGAATCACAATTTTGGAAAAATGATGAACAAAAAACAACAGCTATGGGGAGTCTTTGATGTGACTTGCACTATTTTTGTCATTTAATTTGAATATGCCAAACTAATAGTACACATAACTTTAACTTGATCCTTCTAGTTGTATTGTTGCATTAAGGGTGTTTTTGGTACAAATGAAAAAATTGTTTAAGGAAACATATACTTAGAAAATGTTTCACATAAAACATAAATAATTTTCTTGCAATTTTATAAGTGAGATATGAAAAAGATAAATTATACGCAAATTTTATCTCTAATATGAGAAGATAGCATAATTGTTTCTAATAGAACCTCAACTCTAAAAACAATGTTTGATAAGTAAATACTATGAGAATAGAGGTAGTCATGTGGAGGGTGATGAAAGGTGGTTGGGAGAGTCAAGGACTCATGGTAGGGGGTCAAATGCGAAGTACAAATTAGTAGCTCATGAATTTATAACTTTTAAAATATAATATACTTAATTTAAACTCCTTAAAGATTGAATGCAAAAAGCGTAAATCTTAGAATCATTTCCAAAGGAAGTTCACGGGGTTAGAGATGGCTTGTCACAATGGGGGTAATTGGGGTAGCCGGGAGACAATTTTTTCATGGAACTTGTTTTCCCTATTTTTTCAATGAAATCAACTAAACATAGAAAAATTAAAATATTATCTCAAGATCACGAATATAATGGAACTTTCATTCTTAAAAGTAATCTAACAACTAATTACATTCATATTCTCTATATACAATATTACCTTGATTTCTCTCTCTCCATATATTATATGTATAACTTTTTAATACTATAATATATAGTGATCAATTTATAATTAAGATGAACATGTAGTGTCAACATCATCCATGATAAGCAAATAAACTTTAAATAGCTTTAATGAAAGTTTGCACTACATTTGCCATACCAAGTGATTATGATTTATGATCCAAAGGCAAAAGTACTACCACTACTAGCTACTCTAAAAGGGAAAAAATGCTTACTATATATATATGCCTTTACAAACTTCAATGATTCAAGTATTTATATGTGAATGAAGAGTTCCATTGTAATTTTTTGGGTTTACTATCCTGCCTTCGATATCCATTTTGGAGTTTAACTAATCTGAGTTCTAAGATAATTTCACTTTAAAAGATAAGTGTTTCCAATAAAAACTATAAGTTAACCAATTCTTTAAATAGTCATCAAACTTATAACTTTTTTCTATAAAAGTCATTTAAATTTTTTTTGTCACTGTAAAGTACTCGGTTTATAAATTGTTCTTTCAGAAAATAACTATGATCCAAAAAAAAAATTATCAAAAATATCTTAACTAGTGTAAGTTCGAAACTCTATAAAAATAATTTCAATATCAAAATTTGAATTTGAAACCTCAATGAATGAGTATTAAGAATAAAATAAAATAAAATAGAGTTGACCAATTATTATTCAACATTACCATGGATGCTCATCGTAATCCTTCTTTCTAAGTGTTTCATCTAACTTCTCTATATAAAAATTAATAAATAAGTTGTGAGAATTATTTTTTTGGTTATTGAATAAACAATGGTCGGTCAGAAGACTCAACTTTGTATTATTTTTTAAAAATAAAAAAATATAAATTGACGGGTACAACGGTTGGTGAGTAGATTTTGCACAAAATATTATGAAATCACGACTTTATTAATCTAATTCATAGATGTATAATATCAAATAATATTTTAAAATATGATTATTATTATTAATGGATGGAGCATAAAGTTATATTCTAATTTTCTATCTAATTACGTGCATAGTAATTTGTACAAATGACATAGTGGGCACCAAGTCACTAATGAACATAAAAATAAAATACTATAGATTATGCACCAATATCGACAAGTCCAGTTAAGATGTATTTTGTAAAAAAAAAAAAAACGATATTTTAATTCTAATAATAATCTATGTCTATTAGTACAAAACAAAATATTTGAAAACAATGCATGTGGACAATAGTTAAAATAAATTGGTGAGCTAGAGACAAATCTAAGGATTTTTGTAAAATTTTGTAGTTTAATGAAATTTATGGACTCGGAAATTCCGACGTAAGGGGTTTATTTGAAATTTTTCTTTGTTATATAAATTTATATTATATATAAAGAGTTAAAATTATTTTATTCATATATAATAATTAGTAAATATTGAGTTTGTTTAATTTATTTGTATATTTTTTTTTTTTAAAATAATTTAAAAAAATTCTGATTCTGTCATTATTTCGCGATGTTTATGCAATTGGCAAGGTTATTGGATTTAGGAAGTCAGAAACATTTGTCTCTTATGGGTTAGCATATCTTAGTGGTTATTAGTGGTAAATATGTTCTTTATTCAATTTACAGTCAAACAAGAGTTTGAATCAAAGTAAATAATTAGTTTTCTTAATCTCTATTTAATAAAAAAATGTTCTGAAACAAAAATCTTAAGATAGTCATTTTAGCATGGTCTTGCACCTTATTATATAATTCTCTATAAATAATTATAATAATAATAACAATATTTTTTAAGGAAAAATGGATAACTTATGCTAAATATGTCACTATTCTAATTAACAACGAATTATCTAGTGATAAATTCTACTCACTATCTTATTCTGAGTATGTTGTTATTATTATAAAATAAAAGTATTTAGAGTGTTTCAGATTCGAACCTTAGATATGAAGAAAAAGTTGTTAGGAACTCCACGAATGAGCGATGCAATGCGCGACCTGAATTTATTAGAGTTTCAATATAAACTCCGAACACCAATAAAAAAAACATGATGCAAGAGCTTATCTCATATTCTCTAGATTCGAATACTATATTATAATATCATACGTTTTGTTGGTGATTTAATTATAAGTAGTTACAATATCACAACATAAAAAATGTCACGAAATTAATTTACTGTATAAGAAAGTTCCTAGGTGGGAACTAATTAGGCATATGGCCGCACATGGCACCACGAATTAGCAAATTGGAGAGACGGCTCTCTTGTAATTGGCTAAAATGTATAAATTTACTTTGCAATTACTATAATAAAAAAATAGTCATTGTTATAAAATTTTATCAGTAAAATTTAAAACTCTTCAATATTAATTGTTTTTTTTCCAAGAGAAGATGGAAAAGAGACATGTGAACAAGCGTAGAACTTATATCTCGTTATATTGGACATTTCATTTTTCTTATTATAATAGTCCAAGAGAGCAATGAGAGAAAAATATTTTTTTGTTTTTGTTTTTAATTAAATATTTGATATTTATTTTAAAGTTTCGATTAATTTAAATTTATGTCGTGTAATACTTATTTAACGTATGTTTTCTAAAAGTTTCTTTTCAGAGTTTAGACTCAAGAAAACTAAATTAAATAGGAAAGTCTATTAAAATTGAATATGAAAGTCTAAGAGAATCTTTTTATTATGAGGCTTCATTAACTAATTAAAAGTCTACTTTATTGTTTCTTTATGAAAATTACGAAACGAAATTCTCAAAGTAAAGTTGTCACTTTATTGGTCAATCTCGACAAACAAAAGAATCAACTACTTCTTTCGTCCGTTTTTATTTGTCTACTATTATTTACTTAACACATTTTTTTAAAAAGTAATAAATAAATAATACTTTTATTATATTACACTTTAAATATAATAAATTTCATATTTTGCAAAACTATTATAGTTAATAATAAAGATAAGTTAGAAGCTAAGTGATAAATTATCTCTTATTATTTTAATCTGAACAAATAAAAATAAACATCTATTTGTAATATGATAAACAACTAAAAATGAACCAAAAAAAAAAAAAAAGTACTATTGGTAAGAAAATAGAAAACCTTGATATATATATACTCGTTATACAAAAAGAGTTAAAGAATTGTGCATTAAATCCAATCCCCAGGCCAATGTTGATCTTTCCAAACCTGAAAAAAAAGGCCCACAACTTTTGAACAATGACGTTGTGCTTCGAGTTGCCGTTAGGATATATCACTAATTTAACCGCATCGAATTATAGCGGGATGAATAAGATCTTTTATTATTAATGATAGATCTCAGGATCAAGTTCGGATATAAAAAAAATCTTGATAAAAAATGTTATTCTCTCAAATAAGTACATGACATAAATTTAAATTAATCAAAACGCAAAATACATATCAAATAACGAGCGGAAACGAAAAAGGTCAGATCAGCAATACGCGTTTATGTGGCCTTAAGAATTCTTCAACAGAAAACGACGTTGTAGTTGTTTGCACGATGATGTAATTTATTACACATTCAATTTGAGCTTTTGCAACTTTTTTGTTATTTTGTCAATTACTTCCTAGCATTATTGTATGTCTTTTTTTCTTTCTTTTTTTCCATTTATCAAGTCATATTCACTAGTAATTTAATTACAATATAATACCAACGAAGACTTGACTTCTTGATTTTGAAATGCTTAAAAATAATAGACTAAATTTTCGCTTTCTTGGACGGCTGTTTAGCAAATGACAAATTTTTATAAATTATGAACATTTTAGTCTACGATGTAAGAGTTTAATTTGCTTAATGAAAAAATATTAGATAATATTTTGAAATTTTATAAACGTTAGAAGATAATCTAATATTTTATCGATCTCAAGGGTTATATACTTGTACAACTTTTAAAAATAAGAACAAAATATAAATGGGGGTATAAAAGGAATATTTGCATAAATCAGCCAATAATATATGTTCTAGTAGTTTTATCAAGGATTAATTACTTGAGTGAATTCCTTTTAAAAAATAATTACTTATTTTAAATATACTCTTTAATAATTACCATTTATAGCAATATCTAACAATATTATGTATTTTATTACATTTATCTTTCTCTCTTGCCTCTTTCTTCTTTTTCTCTCCTGCCTTTTTAAATTTGTCTCTCTTTCTCGCTCTGTATCCCTTTCTTTCTTTCTTTCTTTCTTTCTTTCTTTCTGTTATTTTTTCTCTATTTCTTTGTTCTCTTTGTACGTTGTTCTTTCTCCATTTCTTTCTTTCTGTACATTGTTGTTTCTCCTTTCTTTCTTTATGCTGCTCTGTCTCCCTCTCTTTCTATTGCTATTTCTCCCTTTCTTTCTCTTTCTACTTTCTTTCGTATAGTAGTCAATAATTCGTATCAATAATTAATTAGACAAGTAATTTAATCGTAACAAATGAAGAGATATAACAAACTGCAAAATGAACTAAACTTGAATTAAAATGTATTACACACATATTAAAGTTGAATTAGATGAGAATTAAACATGAATGCAAAATATACCAAACGAAAGAGTATTCTATGATCTGTAAACTGAATAAAACTTGTATCAATAATGAATTAAACAAGTAATCAAATCGTAACAAATCAACCAACAAACTGCAAAATGAATTAAACTTGTATTAAAACTGTATTACACTAATATTAAAATTGAATTAGAAAATAGAATTAAGCATGAATAAAAAACGTAACTAATGAAAGACCGGACAATGGTCTATAGAGTGAATTAAACTTGTATCAATAATGAATTAAACAAGTAATCTAATAGTAACAAATCAACCAAAAAACTGCAAAATAAATTAAATTTGCATGAAAATTGTATTACACAATATTAAAGTTGAATTAGAAGAGAGAATCAAGAATGAATGAAAAACGTAACTAATGAAAGACAAGACAATGATCTATAAACTGAATTAAACTTATATTATTCATGAATGAAACATGTATTATATGTGTCTTGTATATTATTTTTGGTTTGTATCACTAAGAACGTGAGTGATGTTTGCAATATGTATTAAAAATGTATTGTGCATGT
>JAKRZT010012244.1:0-30306 GCA_029582215.1 Solanum sparsipilum
CCCTATTTCCCGTTAATTAATGTTGAATGTACTTCCGCGACCGATGAAGTGTGATGACAAGTTTGAGAGGCTTGTTTGGGGTTCCTTCGGGTTCCTCATTCGCCATGTCACGTCTAGGCCCTAGGCTTGGGTCGTGACAGTTGGGTCTTGTCTTAATTTATCTAGTGCTTGCTTTGATTTTGTTTTTGGGGGTTGTGGGGTTGAATTCGAGAAGTTGGGTTGAAAATAGGCATGTTGGGCCGTTTTGAGAGCTGGGTCAAGCTCGCTGAACCACTCGGCTTTCGCCTAATGTCCTCATCTTGCCTTTAATTTAATGTTTTATTTGATGTTGGGTACCGTAATTTTCGGTGAGAAGCCTGAGGTCGCCGAAAGCATTCTGTGACTCGCCGAAAGACTCCTTGATCTCCCTTTATCTGCACCATTGTATCCTTTTTGCACTGTAACTTTCGGCAGGCTGACCCTTGCTCGCCGATTGGATCAACGAGTTGTATGCAACTGCTTTTATGTGATTTTGCTTGAATTGTTTCTAACTCTTATTGTGTTGCAGACATGGCTAGACCGAAAGTAGCTGGGAGAAACATGCCACCCCAAGGGAAGGCAAATGGGATTACACTGAATGATGATGTAGCTGCATCCAAGGGAAAAGCTACCAAACTCCCCACGACCGGTGGGAAAGGCAAAGGAAAATGCAAGGACAAGAGTCCCACTTCTGGCAAGGAGACTACTTGCCGAGGCCCCTATATTCGTTTATGGACCCGGGGATTCTATGTAGCTGTGTAGACATTTTTGGCGGATAGACCCTTGGCAGCTCCTAGTGGGGTCTGGTACTGCTGTTTCTTTTGAGGTGACTCCGAGTACTGTGACCCGAGACCAGACTCATGCACCGGTACTGATGCCTAGACAGATGGAGCGACTGCGTAGACATATTTTTTTTACCTCCCTCTCTGTCTTAATTTTTGACTTTTGGATATTTTTATTTGCATTTGAGAACAAATGTTTTATTTGTGGTGGGGTGAGACCCACCTTTTGTGACGTGGTTGGTTTTGTTTATATAATTGGGTTTTGAGCTTTATCTTGTGATTTATACTGCTTTTGTGGATGATTGAGGTAGTGGCTCCTCGTTTTTAATTTTGAATGATTTTTTACCCTTCCAAAAAATTTTGCCACCTCTTGTTTGTGTTGAATATGGCTGTTCCTTTTCAAATTTGAGTAGTGGTTTTGATCAATACCGATGACTCGAATAGTGCTCATAATCAAACAAAAATGAATGTGCAGCTACGACGAGGCCAATTGAAGTTGCATAGACAACGTGTGAACCCTTTGCATCTCGTTTTGACTAGCCAAGTATCGAATTGAGTCTCTTGTGATGAACGTTGCACACTAGCGAAAGTGTGGAGTCTTGTTTGACTTTGGTGTCAATGCTTTGTGTGATGAGCTTACCGTGAACTATGTGTGATGACACCTAGAATTTACCCCGTTGGTCTGATTGACTAAGTGATGCAATCTCTTGATATGATCTTAGGCAATTTTGAAGAGTGTGAGACAATTTGACATTATACCTCTTTTTGTGGCCTACCTTGTGAGTGTGTGAACCTCGTTTGAAGACCCCTTGAGCCTAAACCTTTTCTTGGAAGAAACTTGATGAAAACATAACCTTTCTTAATCCATTACATCCTCATGATTTGTGGTTTGTTTGAATAGCCAACTTAGGCCAAAAGCCTAAGTTGGGGGTGTGTTGAAAGGAGAAGGTAAATCAAGAAGTGCAAGAAAGTATCCCATGACCCATGATTTTGAAAAAAAATGGAACCCCTCCATACAAAAAAAAAAAAAAGAGAAGAAAAGAATGAAAAAGAAAAAGAAAGAAAAAGTTGTGAAATAAAGTTGTGGAAGTGCAAAGAATTTGGGGTTTCCAACAGACCATGGAAAGTGACTAACAGGATGACTTGTGAGCGCAAATGAAAATGATGAGGAAAAGAAAAAGGAAGTGTTGTTCACACCACATTTCATGAGAATAGAAGTCACTGAGCCTAAATGACCATACCTTTACACTCAGCCCCATTACAAGCCTTGAAAAGACCTTTTTGATCTTGAGTGAGCTGAAACAAGTGTTGGTCGAAAAATACGGGCAAACCTATGGGTGAAATCATGCATTGTGTTTCCTCTTTGTGAGTGTGAGCGTTGCATTTGATTTTAGAGCTTTAAATTGTTGAATCATTATGTGTGAATATGGAATCATTCCTTGTGTGAGGGCATTTGAACACTTTTATTGAGCTTGAACTTGCATTTAAAGCAAATATTGTGAGCTTGAGATTCTTTGATAATGGTGAGTCACAAGTTGAATCTTTGAGTGCACAATTGATCCTTGCATGAGTAAGTTGAGTCTTTTTGTGTGCATTCATGATTGAATCTTGTGTAGCACTGATTGAGACATCCTTTTTGAACTGCTGAACTTGAGTTTTACTTGAGGACAAGCAAAAGTTTAAGTTGGGGGTGTTGATGAGTCCACGATTTGGATTCATTTAGGGTTTATTTTAATAGATTTAGTGTCCTCAAATGCGTATTTTGTGCCAAAAACTGATGTAAATCCTTGAATTTCATGTATTTGGACTTTGGGATAAAACGTGGACACTAATAAGTAAAAAGGAACAAGGCAGCTGAAAGAACGAAGAAAAGAACACCTAAGAATCGCCTAACCCATTGGGTGAGTCACCGAATGCCTTAGTCTCGCCTAATGTTCCAGTGTGCCAAGCCCTGAAGGAGAAAATCAACTTGGCGATAGAAAAGAGCAGTCGGCGTGTTGCCAAACGGTTCCGTGATGTAGTGCGATATCGCCCAAAGTTACAGAACTTGGAAATGCTGAAGGCCAAAGTAGAAAGGCGATGGAATGGATCAAAAGGCAGATTGTCGAGTGGATCGGCGATCCCGACTAACTGCGCCGACTGGTCCTTCGCAGCACAATTTTTGACAACTATAAATACTTGTTTAAATTTTTAGCTTAGTATGGGATTTTAGAATATCAAACATTATTATTTAGTTTTGAAGTTTAGAGCTTAGAACTGAGTTTTGGAGACATTTTCCTTTAGCTTTGAAGATTTCCATTTCTAAGAAATTGGAAGTGGGTATTGAAGATTCTTCATCTTAGACATTTGTAAATACAATTTTAGTCGTACTCAGTTGATGGAAACACATTTCGGTATTGATTTCTATCTTTTTACTATGTCTAGCTAAAACCGCAATTCTTGGGTGTGATTATGTGATTATGGGTTGAATTAACTGTTGGGTATTGCTAATTGATAGTTTATTTGCTGTTAAAGGTGATTTCGGTCAGTAGTTGTGGTTGAATTCAATGGGTTGTAGTTGCAAATACAATCTTAACTTCGTGTTTTTGGCTTGCTCGAGAGAGAGAGGTTTTAAAACCAAAACTACTGTTTCGATGGTCTGTATGTATTGGATTGTCGTGGGTTCAACTCGAGAGAGTGAACCCTAAACCCTCTTCCACACATTCAGCTCGAGAGAGTGAATGGACTAAAGCGAAGGCTATGCTTAATTGTTGCTTATTGGTGTTCGAGAGAAACCAATTTGATTCGGGGTAAATTGTTCGAGAGAAAATTTATCCCCACTAAAGTCTAGCTTAGTTACCAATTTACAACGATTTACTATTAATTGAAATTACCCAGTTGTTTACCTTAACCCATAATCCGATCACATCCCAAGAATTCGATCTCCATATTCGTACTTTCGTATTATTTGCTATTTTAGTTGATACTTAATTACAAAACCCCCTTCGATATTTGACATTCGTGTCACTCTTAACTTGTATTATGTTTGTTTTCATAAATATTTTTAGCTATGACTGACTTGAGCCTATTTTACTTGCCTATTAATTCTCATCTACGTACCGCTCCCTTGGGACTCGACCCCAACTCACTAGTTGGGTTATATTACTATTGAATATCGTTGATGCTTAGTATTGGATGAAGCATCACTGATACATCAAATCACACATGCATATAAAAGTCCACCTCAATATTAAGACATCTATCTTCCTTCTCCTTTAGTAGAATTAGCGAAGGAAACCTCCAACTTTACATGTCATCAATGCAAGGTTCTTTGCCAAGTTTACCCAAATCTAAAGAGAATACTAGGTCAAGACTCCAGGCTTAAGCAATAAAAATATTAAATAAACTATTCACAATTTTACCTCAATGAGGTTCTTTTCTTACCTTGTTCAAGTTGCTCAAGGAAATCTAACTGTTCCTCAATGCTGATGGGTTGTGGCTCACTCCGAAGCCAATCTTGAAGGCACACGAGATCTTGTACCAACTTAGGAGTTAATGAACTCCTAAATGAATCAAGTATGCACCCTTTGGTACTAAAGCACATTCAGACGCCACACTTGAAACAGGAATAGCCAACACATCTTGAGTCATCTCAGAAAGAGATGAAAATGTAGGTGAGTTAGCTTTCCACCAACGCAACACACTAAAATATGATTTTCCAATTTCAATATCTTATTCAAGATATTTATCTAATTTTGTCTTTAAACTTGATCCTCTACTTCCAGATGTATGTCTATGGAATTCTTAAAAAAGTTCCCAAAATCTCTTATCGGTATAGACCTTGAATCAAAAGTATCAACCTTAGCTGAAGAAAGCTGGCCACTTTTATAATTTGAATCAGGCTTTGCATACTCATTAAACAAAGATTACATATACGTTCGCACATAACATTCTATAGCAACCCCTTTGTCTCCAAACATCTTCTTAAGTGCAAAGCCAAGAGTGCTAAATTTTTGACGAGGATCCAAAACACATCGTATGAAAAATATCTTATTCATTTTTTTGATTATCACCCCAATATTTCTCAAATTTCTCCTTCATATTTCTTTTGCCATTTCAGCCAAAAAATGATCTTCATTTGATATCAATTGATTCAAGTAAACACCTTGACAAATTTCAAGAAAATAAAAATTCGATGTAACATATCGTGATCCAGATATCTTCAAGTAATCTTAAAAAACACTTCAAGAAATTTTGTAATTCTCTTTACACTCTCCCAATCATTACTCAAAAGTGTAACTCTATGATTTTTATCCATAGTATCAACAAACATAAGATGCAGTGCCAAGCCAATATCACGATCGGCGTACTCTACAATTGCACCTTTATATTTAATAACCCTGCTCAACATCATGTAGGTGGAATTCCACCTTTTAGAAACATCCAAGCATAAAAACTTTTTAACAAGATTTTCATCTTCACAACATACTTGAAACTTTTTCTAGCAAGCAGGAGTTTGACTAATGTATCTCACTGCTTGCCTAAATCTTTCAATAGACACATTTTTTTCTTTTATACCGTTTTGAACAATAAGATTTACAATATGAGCCATACACCTTATGTGAACGTGACTACCACCCATTAGATTGGTCCGCCTACTTAGTTAATTGCTTAGACAACTTAGTTATTGCCACACTATTTGAACTAGCATTATCAACTGTAACAGTGAAATTCTGACGCAATCCCCACTCTTGTAAAGAATTATTCAAAGACTTTGCAAGATCTTCACCTCTATGACTAGAGATACGACAAAAGTTGATAATTCTTTAAAGCAAAATTCATTTTTATCAAACTAATAAGCAGTAATGGCCATATAATTGATCCTTTTGTATGGAAGTCCAAATATCACACCCTTTGTTGTGTTTCCTTAAAAACATCCATCAATTTATGTTTTTCTTCATAAAAAATATCAATACAATCATTAGTCACATTGGTACGAGAAGGAATAAGGAAAAAAGGTTGTGCTACTTTCATAAATTATTTAGAACCTTATTTTTCAACAAATCTGAAAGGAAGTTCATCAAGAATTACCATACGACACAAGGCCTTCCTATACTCTTCCTGATCAAATTTGCAAGGAAAAACAACTACATCACCCTTTTTACCCCCTATCACTGGTTGAAATGCTAATTTTGATTGTTCAATATAAATATTATAAGGCATTTTCTGTTAAATGACTATGCATTAATGTCATACCATATTTTTTTGTGTCAGCAAAATACGCTCTCTTACAATAGTTGCAAACACCCTTTTCACTTCCATCAAAATTAGTTTTACGAGTAAAATGATTCCACACACAAGATATTTTTTTTCCTTTCTTTCTTTAGTTTGGACTCAACAATCTGAGTTTAACCCATTGCATTTGAATTAGAAGCTCCTCTTGCACCAATAACCTTATCAATTATGATATTTCTCATCCATGATACTTTCACCTAAAGCTACAAAAAGATATAAAATAATCATTCATTGAACTATTTTTATAAGAGTCCGATGAAGTAATGAACTGTTGAAGGAACTAAACAAAGATAGAAATCTAAACAATAGCTAAAACAAATTATAATGCCAATTCAAACAATAGTTTGTTGAAGCAAGACTAGAAGTACCTGAAGGGCCAGGGGCCGAAGTAGGTACAGATGCCTCTATAGGTAATGCGTATGTATCCACAACCAGGGTAGAGTCCACCGGGCCTGCCTTCTTTTTCTGTGCTTCATCTTTCAAATATTCTGCCTCAATCCTCCAGATGCCACTAGAAGATGTGGGAATCACTTCCATATCCTTCTTCTCAGTCCTAGGAACCCGAGCCCATGTGCACAGCTTAGTGATCAATACTGGGAAGGGGAGGGAAGTATTTTGCTGTTTGGCCCTCATGGCCATCTCCTGCTGAACAATCATCCCCAGATTCATGCGCTCTCGTGCAATGATCGACCCAAGACAAGCCGCCTTTGTGTGGCATAGGATAGACTCATTCTGGGATGGCATGAGAGTGTTGCTGATAAAGCCAAATAAGTACCTCACAACTACGTTTAAGTCCTTATTTTCTATCAGAGTCCCTGCCTCCAACCTTCTCGAAGTCCCATCACATATGAGAGGTGCCAACTAACTTTTCATGTCCTCGAAGGACTTAGTCTTGATCATGTACTGGTAGATGTTTGCAATATTGTGTGTACACTCCAACACTGCATTTATGTTAGTACTGTCACACGACACTTTCTTTCCCCTAACCATCTCATAGTCAACCGGCTTGAACTTAACAACCAACTTCTTCCTCTGTGGCACCAGGGCTCCGTAAGTGGTATTGAATTCCCGGAACCAATTTGGAATATAGGCACCCTGGGGTTTGGTGAAGTTCTCGAACTTGCGGGCCTTTATGGTGTGCCAGATGTCGGGGTATCTGTCTATCACCCCATCCGTAGAGAGCCTCTTCTCCTTTATGATGATCCTCAGCCCCTCAGTCATTAGTCGGCTCATATACCGTGGGGGAGGACCTTAAACCGGTGGTGCTAAGACCACAACTTGTGTTGGAGCTGGAGTGGAAAAGTAGTCTGAGGGGTTCTGATCCTAGACAAATCATTTAGTCTCTTTGAACACTGCTCTGATCTCTGGGCTGCTAGTAGCTCATCATCCTCAGGCTCAGAAGTTGCAGCCTGATGTTCCTGGTGGTCGCCCTCACTACCAGAAGTGGTGAGGTGAGTGGCGTAGATGCCATCACTGTAAGAGCTGGCCTCTGGTGATGCGGTGCATGTGCCTTTCCCTTTCCCTTTCCTTTCCCACCATTTGTGAGAAGTTTGGTAGCCTTAGCTTTGGATGCAGTTGCATCCTAATTGATTGTGATCCCTTGGGCCCTCTTGCGGGGTGACATATCTCTACCGACAACTTTTGGTCTGGCCATATCTGCAAAACATCAGAAAAAGTTAGAAACAATTCAAGCAAAAGCACAGAAAAGTAGTTGCAGACAGACTCGCCGAACCAGTCGGCGAGTTGCCTAATCGCTTTTGTGAGCCAGATCAGGCTCGCCAAAAGGATTGGCTCAAAAATTTCTAGAAAAATTGGCAAGTCAACGATGGAAGTGCCTTTCGGTGAGCAAGGATTAGCCCGCCGAAAGTTACAGTGAATTTAAGGATTAGGGGTGCAGATAAAGGGCAATGAAGAAAGACCTTCGCGAGTCTCTGAGCGCAGTTAGCGAACTCAGGCTTCTCGCTGAAAGTGACAGACCATTTTGATTTCACGTATCAGGACACTTCATCCAATATTAAGTGCCAACAATCGTAGTCAGTAATAATATAACCCAACTAAATGAGTTGGGGTCGAATCCCGCATAGGAATAAACATTTTTGAATAAAAACATAATTCAAATTAAGGGTGAAACGAATGTCAAATAAAAAATGGGGTTTTGGTTTTGACTATCAGCTACAACAACAACAAATAATACAAAAATAACAATATTGAGATGGGATTCTTGGGATGTGATTTGCTTATGGACTAATGTAGACAAATAGGTAATTGCAACGGTTAGTAAATAGCTGTAAATTAGTGAATAGGCTAGGCTTTAGTAGGGATAAACTTTCTCTCGAACAATTTACCCCGAATCAAGTCAATTTCTCTCGAACACCAACAAGCAAGTAATTAAGAACAACCTACGCCTTAGTCCATTCACTCTCTCGAGCTAAATGTGTGGAAAAGGGTTTAGGATTCACTCTCTCGAGATGAACCTATATCAACCCAATACCCATAGACCATCAATTCAATAATCTTAGTTTTAAAACCTCTCTCTCGAGCAAGCCAAAAACACGAAGGTAGAATTGCATTTGCAACTACAACCTTTAAATTAAACCACAATTACTGATTGAAATCACTTTTCAACTACATTTAAACTAACAATTAGCAATATCCATAAGCTTAATCAACCCATAATCACACCCCAAGAATTGGGGTTTTAGCTAGACATCATAAAAAGATAGAAATCGTTACCAAATTGTGTTTCCATCAACTGTGTAAGATTAATTTCATCTTTACAAAGGTCCAAGCTGAAGAATCTCAAAGGCCCACTTCCAATTTCTCGAAAATGGAAAGCTTCAATTCTTCAAAGCTATGAAAATATTTTCTCAATACTCTCAGTTCAAACTCCAAAAATTCTATCTTCTGAAAACTCATTACCAAAAAGATACCAGATTCCAAAATAAAATATTCAAAACTGTATTTATAGTCGTCAAAAATATGCTGCGAAGGACCATTCGGTGTAGTATGTCAGGATGCCGATCCACTCGGCGATCCGCCCTTTGGTTAGCTCCATCGCCATTTTGCTTTGGCCTTCTACATTCTCAAGTTTTGTAACTTTGGGCGATCCAACACTGCATCGCGGAACCAGTTGGCAACATACTGACTGCTCCTTTCTATCGCCTACTTGATTTTCTCCTTCAGGGCTTAGCACACTGGAACTTTAGGCGAGATAATAGCTAGTCGACGACTCGCCCAATGGATTAGGCGATCAACATGGCTTCTTTTCTTCGTTCTTTCAGCTGCCTTATTCCTTTTTTCCCATTAGTGTCCATGCTTTGTTCCTCAATCCAAATACCTGGAAATCAAGGATTTTACATCAGTATTGGTACAAAATAAGCATTTGAGGATACTAAATCTATCCAAATAAAGCCCTAAATGAGTCCATATCGTGGGCTCATCACTTATAATATGAAGATGACTTTTAGGGCTTTAAGGGTGAAAGCTAAAATGAATGAGCTATGAACGATGAGGCTTTAAGAAGGAAGCTATTATGCATGTTGAATTGTAGATGGCATAATTGTGCAAGGACTCTACCCACATGACATACAATATCAGTATATGAGCTTATACATGCAATGAATGAACTTCTCGAGTTACGATTATATCCATGTCTACTATAATGAATGTTAGATGTGTTGATTTATATGGTCTATGATCCTTGAATGCAATATATGTGAATTATGCATGATTGTGATATTATGTACATGCTTATGAACACTTTTTGAGGAAAGTGTCTATGATGATAATGTTGTTGTGTCATTGAAAGGACAATTACACACACACACTCAATGCATAAACATAATTGTACTGTATCAATGGTGTTAATTGAAAGTACAGTTCTCATATGCACCTTAACACATTACCATGCATGAAATGTACATGACCATGATGATCCTATTGTGTTGATTGAAGGTCCATTCTCATGAAAATACATGATCTTGGTGTGAAAGGTTTACTCACATACTGATGATGATTCTTAGGTTGAAAGTTATTTCTCACCTATTGAATCTATGAGCTATTTTATGAGTTCTGTTGGATGAAGGGTAAGATACTCTTTCATGCATGTAAATTCAATTCAAAGATCAAACAAGTAATTTGGGAAATAATGCTTAGCACTGAGTGGATATGGAAAATGAGGTAGAGGTCCTCCCGTCAATACAATAGGCCGGGTTTTCTACAAATGATCTCATGAGATAGAAACTCTCCCGTCAATACAACAAGCCGGGTTTCTTAAAGCAATCTCCCTATCCCTTAACTATGTGACCACATAGGTTTTTAGCTAGTTGATCCACCTAAAAGCTAATACATTTTAGTTCTACCTTAGGCAAGTAGGACACCTTCTTTTAACCCGACACCGGATTCCATATATCTCACATGGTCTATGTCGGTTAAGGCTATTTTCCCTCCATGAACAAGAAAGTGAGTTATGTGCTATGGTTCCTCAAGAGGATCTACTTAGTATGAGTGGTATTATGGGATGCTGTTGACACCATATTTTGACCGACCTTTAAATTTTTTTGGAAATGCTATCCGATTAAATACGCTTTTAAAATATATTTTTTTGTTCTAAAATCCTAGTTGATTTTGTCTAAAATTGTACATTTTAGTACGCATGCTTTATAAAATTATCGTAAATAATATCAAAATATTTTTTAATTATTAGTAAAGCTAAAAGTATTTATTTTATTTAAATGTTTTAAAATTTAAGTGATTTTAATTATATAAAAAAATATTATGATATTTGTAGTATTTTAATTGAATAACATTTCTTAAAATTTCCTCAAAATCATTTTAATTTTAGCCCATTCTATTCTAATTTATTTCAATTTTGGCCATTCCAATTCCAATTGTATTTCAATTATAGCCTTTGTTTATTTCAATTTCAGCCTATTCTTAATCCAAATTCAAATTTCAAGTGATCTAATCTCGTCCGTCCATCTTTTAAATTAAATCTTAGCCGCTCATTTAAACTAATCCTACGGTTCAGATCAATTCTCCTTAACTTTCCTTAATATCTAAAGACCCCAAAAGAAACCCTAAGAGATTCATTCATCCTCTTCTTCCTCTCTAAGATCAGCCGCCTCTCCCTCTTATCCTTCACCTTCGTTCTCTCCATTTTTTCCGGCGAGACAACCACCAACGAAGCCGGCAGCTGCTGGCCTCTATCGTTTCGCCATCCGCCTCCTCTCCTCTCCGCCTCTTTTCTTCTCTCTCCCATCGCTCTTTCTCCTCTCCCGTCCAGCAGCCACCGGCGAGCAGGACCAGCAACAACAGCAGGCTCCACTGGCGAGAAAACAGCAACCAGCAGCACCTCCGACCGGCGAGAGCTTCGAGCAACCAGCAGCCGCAGAAGCCACCAGCAACAGCAAGCTCCGACTCTGGCAGATACTTCTCTAGCCAGCGAACAGCAGCTCCGACAGGTGACCTCCGGCGAATCCACAAAGTATTTCGATAAGGACAGATCTGTACAGATCTGTCCCAGGTATAAACTCTTTCCTTTAAGACTTAAATATTGATAATGTGGGCTGCTGTTCTATGTTAATAGCAATATTTTCGTTAGTATATCATGTTAGAACTCCATCTTGTGTGTGTATTTAAGTATAATTTTGCCACGGTTTAATATGGTTTTGATGTTCAAGCTATATGTGATTGAGTTGAGAGTTGCTATTAATAATAATATTGCAAGAAATTGCATAATGTTCCTCTTGCTTATTTTTCCTCCATCTTGAATCTGATTTTGGCAGATTTGGATAGAGATTTTAGTTAGCTTCAAATGATCATTGTGATTATACCATTATTTGTTTATCAATATTGCTCTTGTGACAATGACCGTTGGTGTAAACTGTTTATAGGATATGATTAATATATGGCTTAAGTCATCAGCGGCCCCTTAAAGTTGTCCGCATAATTCACTTAGGCACTTCAACTAAGACTAGTACATATTGAACACTTTTATCAATATAAAAATTGTTCCTATAAGGCATTTTTTTATAATCAGCAAAATATATGAAGAGTGTGTGATACACTTGCGGTGACGTGGCAAAACAGCTAATTAAAAAATAACATGTGGCATTGGACCCCAAAAATTATAAAAAAAAATAATTTTGTTTAAAATTATTTCAAACACTTTTTATATCTAATTTTTTTTAAAAGAAAAAGAAAAAAATGAAGATGTCAACCTATTCTACCCAACCCCACCCCTAGCCACCCCCCTTTCATCTTCATCTTCTTCCCAAAACACATTCTTTCTCAAATCACAAAACCTAATTCTTTTCAAATAACTTGAAGATTAACTTTTTTTAAAAAAATATATATATATATACATTTTCATACTAAGAGTGAAGAAGAAAAAAAATTTTGCCGGCGGTTATTCATTTCTATATCGATGACAAAATGAAATTGATAGCTCAAAGATTAATTCTTTCAATTTTTTGAATATCATTTTTGATAAATTTAATGGGTTTATATATGAATTTGAGTAAAAATCTTTGTTCGAAAATTTTGATAAACAAATATAGGCTAACTTTTTTTATACGTAATCATTTATCTTCTTTCTTCTTCTTCTTCATATTTGTTCCTTATTTTTATGAGATTTGAAATAAATCATACTTCTTTCAAATCTGAATCTTCATAGTTGATTTTCATTCATCTTCACATTTGAAAGAAATAATATTTTTTTTTTATAAAAAAGAAAGAAAAACAATGTTGGAGCTAAAATGAAGAATGTTTTGCAAATTAAAGTATGAAGAAGATGATAGATAGGGAGTGGGGTCTTTTTCTTTTTTTGAAAAAAGTGTAAATGAAAGAAGAATTTTTTTTTTAAATTTAATTATAATGCCAAGTGTCAATAAAAGAAGGAAAAAATGTAAAATAAATTCAAAAAGACACTATTTTGAATCTTTTCACGCTCTTCAGGGAAGTGCAAAACACATTTTTTGCCATATCAGCGTTTTGTGTTTAATAGGTACATGTTTTGAACAATTTAGGTGTTCAATAGGTACAAGTCTTAATTAAGGTGTCTAAGTGAATTATGCGGACAACTTTAAGGGGCGGTCGATGACTTAAGCCTTAATATATTTACGCCTTCGTGATGTAACAAAATCGATAAGCCTTCACTGTCCTTCCTTCTACATAAAAATATACATATAGATCTCCTTGCTTGAATTTCTCCATATTTCCGATTTTAGTTGATATCTTTATTGGATTCTTTGTCTTATATTTGGACTAATGCTTGCTGGTTTAACTTGTCGCCTAATTGACAATTTGAAATTAATTCTTACCGTATGCCACTCTATTTTTACTTGCCCGATTGACGTATTTTGAGCTGTAATCATGCATTCCCTTTGAATCAATTATCACTTGTCTTACTTGATTTCACATATCATTTGTCTGTAAATTGAGCATGTTCCCTTAATTAAAATTGGTAGATTTCTTACTTGTTTATATATGGTAAAAAATAAAATAAGTCTGATTTTGGCTTCCCTCTTAATAAGGAAAATGTGTTAGTGGACATTTTCTCACCTTAATTAAGCTTAACCAGATTTCTTACTTGCTTATATTTGGTAGAAAATAAATTAAAATAAGTCTAATTTTTCTCTCCTTTAAAATAAGGAAAACTAATTCTAAATGTCTCCTTAATTATTTTCTTTTCCTTTTATGTTGTGCCCTCTCTTTTGTATATAAATAAGGCTCATAATTCCTTATAACAGACACCCTCTCACACACACGGTTGAATACTCTCTACACATTCACATTGCTCACATCTCTCATATTGCCCATACTTGAATAAAATTATATCACTCTCACATCCGAATTTGCTCACATACTAAAATACCAAGAAAATATTATTACTCTCTGCTTGAAAAGAATCTCCGGTGAACTTCTAAAGTATTTTGCTGTGTTCGGGTCGAATAGTGTGAAACCAACTTGTCTTCATTGCTGATATTTCTTTTACTGCTTAACCGGTTAGTGTCTTTTATGCATGTATTTCATTCTTTGCATCGTTAGTTATTGACCATTATGCATAAGCCCCAAAATTTGAGTATTGATAAATAAAAAAGGGAAGCATCCATGTTAGTTCTCCTATCCCTTTCTTTCCTGATGTGTGATTTTATATTCTCTATAGATTGTTTGAAGTCCTACATGCCCGTATGCTGTTTGTGTCCATGAAATAATCAAATTATGTGTGTACCCACATAGTTAGTTTTACAATCTTGCTATATTAAATTGTCTTTTACGTGTTATTACTTGCCCATATTTTTCATTGCACTTTAACAGGGTTTGGACTTAAGGGTTCGGAATGTTGGAGGAGTTGTCTAGAAGAGATTTTGGGACAAGTTTGTTACGTTTAAGTTTATTTTAATGGTGTAGATTTATTTATTTGTTCTCTTGGCTTGTAATATTGTGCATTATTCTAACGTTCTAAAACTCTCCATATATGAAATATGTTTGGGGGATCGTCTAAGGGGAGGGGGATTTTACGTGCTACTTGTTATATTATCACAACTTACTTGTTATAAAGCATGCCTAGAAGTGTGATTTAATTGTGTGATCATTCTTCGCTCTAAATCTAATTAAAATAAAATGGGCTTGTCAATATTTAAATGTTCTATGTTGACCACTTAATGTTAACTAATTATATACCAAAGTAATTAATAAACTTGTTGTAATACGATCTTAGCATGTGTGACCTTTACAAGCCGATATATGTTACCATGTTGGTGAATCACAATTCTCTTGTATAAAAATGTATAAAACTGGTAAAATAAATAATTGATTTGCTCAATATGGCACATATGGGAATTAACTTAGAAGCCATGCCTATAGGACTGAATTAAATATCTGCATGTCAATAAAATACCCTTAAATGTTTATAAATTTGTTTGTCATTAGAAATCATGCTCATAGGACTTAACTAGTAAAATCCATGCTTATTAATCAGTTTAGTTAATCCAGCATGTTTTAATAACTTAATTTTGTTAATTAATCAAGTTCTAGTCAACTTTAGGTTACTAATAAATGTAGCATGCTAATCAGTTTAAACACTGCCAGCATGTTTTAAAAGCCCCTGACTGACTGTTATTGTTGCATGTAATTAATCAACCAGTATGTCAATCACTTAGACATCATGTCTATAGGCCTCTATTAAAGAAATCAATGTTAATAAGATTAAAGAAATTTGTTTGTTAAAATCATATCCTAATAATTCTAGTATGTTCAGCTAATCAATTTAATATATGTTGGTCACTTAGATATTAGGCCTATAAATTCTCAAATATCTCATGTATGTAATAACAAGTATTTAAAATTTGTCCTATATGCTTGCTCTGTATTTCCACGTTTTAAATAATAACCAATCTGCCCAGATTAAATCTGCATGAAATAATTAATAATTTTTTTGTATCGTAATTAACTGTTCTGCCTTTAAATGATTAATTTCTGTACTTGTTGAATTAATCACTATTTAAAATAAATTCCACATAATAGTCTTATCTACTACCGCATAAATAAGCTTTTTTTTTTATAATCTGCTATTTTAAATTTGCCGTCGTAATTAATTATGCCGAAATATTTTAGTTTCTACATTATGAATAATTGTTTTGCCACCTCTAATCAACTAATAAATAATTCATGCATGCTTATTAATAAAATAAACAATTTTTTCTTTGTGTTATAACTATATGCCCTTTTTCAGTTAATTGTTATATTGTTGTGTTGCTTGCTGCCTGTTTGTATGCACACACTCAACATGCAACCTTCGCACCTTATTTGTGTTTGCTAGCATATCTAATAAAATCTAGAGGCCAATGTGAGACTTCATGTGCTAAATGATTGTCCGACTTGTTTGACTTGGTGTCCAGGTGGGCCTATTATATTTTATCTTTGTCTAACTTCACCCTAATAGTAGTCCAATGCCTCTTGGACCTTAAGCGGGGACGATAGGCACCTTGTAGAGACGAAAGCATGCGGTGGTGGGGTAGGGGTAGTTTAGGCCCTATGGAGATGATGACATCGACTCGGTCTAAATGACAAACTTTGGTTTTGTCTGTCCCTACGAGAAGCCGACCGAAATAAAGAAAAGTCGAGTGCTGATCCTAAAGTCCTTCAGAGTCTCCCTTTCCTTTGTCCCTTTATTTGTTTACAATAATTATATTTATTTGGGGTAGTTTAATAAAAAAATAAAATCGTTTGCTTATCTATTTGTGTAATTTCTGTCTCCTCGCTCCTCTCTTTATTAATTATTTAAATATTTATTTCTTGTTTATTATATAACTTAGTCTTGCATACTTAATTAATTTAAGTTATCTTAATTGTTTAATATCATTGTTATCACTTAGTTTTCGCATGCTTAATTAATTAAATAAATAATTAAAATAATTTTATTTGTTTAATATTATTTATCATTTAGTAACCATGCTAATTAAATAAATAATAATGAAGTGACCTTAAATGCTACTTGTAACCCCCACATATTGCATGAGACACGGCCGGGACCCACAGTTGTGGACCTCGAGGGATGCCTAACACCTTCCCCTCGAGGTAATTTGAACCCTTACCCTGATCTCTGGTTCGTTGACCTTAGCTAGACTTAGTTAGGTTAGATAGGTGTCCTAACGCGCCTTAATTCGTTAGGTGACGACTCTTCAATCATCAAAATCCCAAAAGAGTTGTGAGGTCGTGCACCAGAACCTGTTTTGAGAAAAACGGGGCGCGACAGATGCCATTCATATATGGCTCAAGTAGACTTTGAGAGTAGCCATGATATGTTTCTCTTATGTAAATGAACTGTGAACTATGACTAATGACTCCTCAAGAAGATCTACTTGTGTGAGTGAGGGTATGGGACTTCACTCATACATGGCACAAGTAGACTTTGAGAGTATCCATGGTGTGGTTCCGTTACATTATGATGATTTATGAATTAATGCATGCTCCATTTGGATTGTTTTTATGATTGAATTTCCTTGACATGAACTAATGAATATGAATGTTTCCTTGTCTATGAGTATTAACTATGGATGAGACTAATGCATGACAAGTATGATCATGGTGACCTAAAGGTGGTACTTAGTGTAGATAGGGTTATGAGATCCTATCTATTCATGGCACAAGTATAACTTAGGGTTACTTAGGTGATGATTCTATTATGATGAGATGATCTTGGTATTTGACTATGTATGTGCATTATGTCTTATGATGATTGATATTTTCACTATGTCTATGATTGGAGACTATGCTTATGATTATGTTGTTATCCTTGTACTATGATGAATTATATATGAGTTGCCTTATGAGTGATGTTCTCCAACTCTTTCAAAGAAGATGTTCAAATTGGCATGCAGCATAGTTTCAACTAAAATGTCCCTTTTAGCATGTATCAATGATTTTTATGCATGGCTACCGAACTTAGTGCATTTTTGTACTAACCCATATTTCTACATTTTCTATAAGTGTAGGGTTTGGTTCTTGAAGGTGATCTTCTATTGATTCAAGCTTGGGATAGATAATCCCCCTTGCTAGTTGGTGAGTCCTCAAGATTTGAGGTGAGTATCTTTACTTAGTAGTTTCTTTTAGTATGTCATTTGAGAATTATTGTAAGGGTTGTGTCCCTATTCGTTATTCGATAGTATTTAGATGGCTAAATGAGACAATGTCTAGACTCCCATTCTCTTTTATGAAAGACTTCGATTGTAAAGAAAATTTTGAATTCCGCATCATTCTATGACTTTTATGTTTATGATATGCTAAGGGCTTGTATGCGACCCCTTCGTGGTCAAGTACACCGTGTTACGTCTAGGGCGTACCCCTAGGTCGTGACAAAAATTGTGAGCTTCTAAATTATGATTTTTTAGAGTGGAACGAGGCAGTGAGAGTGAGTGACTGAGTTTTCTAAGGCCTAATTGAAAATTCACAATCATTGTCTCATAAATCAAATCCAAATATCACACTTTACAGTGGAATCTTTAAATTAAGCGAATTTAAAATTTTGAGAGGCCGAGACTAAAGAGTGAAATTGCGAGCTTTTAAATCCTGAGTGTCCATGAGAGCTGCGAAGAGTAAGATTCAAAGTTTTGAGCATTCAAACTTCTAACTTCTGAAATCTGAGGAACACAAAAAAATCAGCACGATGAATCAATAAACATAAAATTGTGACTCGTCGAGTTGTCTTCATCACCTTGCATCCCCACCTGAGTGGAAAAGTGATACGCCCAAATTACACCTCCCTAAAGAAGTATAAGTGGTCGTTGTCAAATAAAGAACCTAACCTTAGGTAAGGGTCAATCCCACGTGAAATATGGTCTAAACTTAGGCTTATTTATGGTTATTTATTAAACTTTTAGTCAAATTACTTCCGTAAAACGGGGGTGGGGGTGGATTTATGAATAAAGTAAGAATTGATTGATTTATATTAACAAGTAACAAGTAAACAGAATTCACAGTTTGTACTATCAATATGAGATGAAAACTAGGGCATACGTGTTCCCTATAAGCTCTTAACACAATAATCCTAATAATAGTAACTCTTTCCTAGTGTTAACATGCAAAGTTGGTAAGTTAGGTATCTCCTAAGTGATCCAAGTAGGGAATTTGACCACGCAACTTGATCGGTCTATGGGTGTATGCTTTACTAAACCTTACCTTTAACCTAGAGCCCTCACGGTAGGTGGGTCAGGCTATTAGATAGAGGATTATTACACTAAATCTCTGTTGTTCAATCCCTTTCTCATTCATTACTTCCTTGATCGAGCAAGTTTGAATGAGGCGAGTTCTAAAATTGTGAACCGTTAAAAAGCATTCTAAATGAAGGGATCAATAATACTTACATAAACACTATTACATAACTTAATTATTAGTTATACATTGTTGATTACTCATGGTTCCCACAATCCTAATTGTTGATTTAGTTACTCCTGCTTGAGAATTCACAATTCATATGAGGGTTGATAAAATAAATCATGAACTTACAATTAGAATATATGAAATACGGAATCTTGAATTGAAAATCAAAAGCAAATATCATAAACAAAGCTTCAAGAATTAATTGTCGAAAGTGTTCGCAAAATAAATCTCAAAGTCAAAACAAAGTATCCCAAAAAGTCTAACCACCCGAAAACAAAAAATATAACTAATATTTATACAAACTAAATCCTAAAACAAGTAGGAAAAGGAAGCTTAAGAAATTCTAGTTAGGCAGTGTCGTCGACGGCTAGCCAACCACGGTCCCTTGATGGAACGACGGCCTGTGGGTTCCACCGTTGCTCATCAGTTGGCCAATATTCTATGGATGCTAACGACGGTTATGGCCTACGGTGTGTAGGTCTAAGACGTTCCGTCATGTACATTCGGTTCTTAAGTACTGGAACTCATCTTCTCTAAAGACATCGACGACCCATCAACGACAATCAATCATTTGACACTCACGCCTTGTCGGTGCTTCCGTGATTCCACACTTTGTCAGACTACCTTGAAATCATGATCCATGCCTCCACCTATGGTTTGTTAATTGAATGACAACTCGTAGGTGATCTTGTCTGTTGCCAACATCCCGCTGCTTTAGACCTTTCAACGCTAACTGATCCAAACATATTTCCTGCAAAATTTAGATAAAAATACCATCATATCTAATAACAAAATGACTAAGACTCACGGAAAAATCCAAGTTTAATGCATCAAAAATACCAAAAACTCACAGTCAGGTCGACTTCACTGACTTGGACTAATGAAACCCCATCGATGGCCTATAGTTAAATCTATGGCCTATAGATGGGTCCGTAGTTCCATAGACACTTGATGATGTTTTAGACAACATACCTGGGATCTACGGATGCCACTTTTGGCGACCACGAACCAGTTGGCGCATCGCCCAATGGCTTGGGCGATGACCCCAGCTCGCCCAAAGTTCCAGAATGTGACTGAAGCAGGAACCAAGCAGGAAGCATTGCTGAACCCAAATGGCGAGTCACCGAGTCACTAGGCTTGCCCGACTTGGCTCGCCCATTGGCATTTTCGGGTCACTTTTGGGCCTTTTCACCTAAAACAATAAATAGCTAGCTTAGGTTCATTTTAGACTTAGAATATTTTGAAAATGAATGATTGATGAATTGGATCTCCTTTAACAGACTTGAGAGCTTGGTAAAGCTTTTGTTGAACATTGTTTAGAAACATGGGTTGCTTGGAGATTTAATTTCCTTGAGGTCTTCATAAGAGATTCAGTGCTTGATTTAGATTAATCGATTAAGGTCTGTAGGTTTAATATACCTTTAGGTTACTTTTGATTTCCTTTTTTTGTGTCAATCTATTTATCTTGATTAGATGCTTGTTTAGGGATTGTAATTGAAGGTTTTAGGATTTAATACATCCTTTAGTTGCCAAATTTTCCTAATCTTGTATCTCTTCTTTTAGATTTCTTTTTATTTCAGCGTTTGTGTTCTCATTGGTAGTGAGAATTACATCATTTGATATTAGAGCCGAGTTAAGATTCATCTTAACGATTCTAGTCTTGAGTTTGTTGCTACAAAAAAAAGTGTTCAAATCATTTTTGAAGAAAACCCCAATTTTTTTTTATGTTTTGTGTCTTTTTTAAAGTTTCTAAGGTTGTATTATTCTTCCCTAACCATATTTGAGTCTAGGTTTGAGATTTGAAGGAGTTTGGTTCTCTATTGAAGAAACCACCATTGGAGGTTGAAGAAGCTTGAAGAAGATACAAGTGGGTTTTGAAATCTGTAGATTTTTATAAGGAATTGAGAGTTAAAAATTATTGGGTGTTGTTCCCTATATCAAGGAGAGCTTGTATCTAAATTTTCATGAAATTCTGAGCTAAAACTCTTGAGGGTTAATTTTTGGGTTTTCATCTTGTTCTTGAGTTCTTGAGGGATATTCAAATCTTCAAGAGAAGGAATATTCAAAATGTAACAACACGGAAAATGATAGGTTAAACTAGAGCCTAAACATAGAGGTTAACGTCTTGAGTTAAGGGCAAGGGCTAAATGTTTTGGGTGTAGGCCATGGTGAGGGGACAAGGTTGCCTAAAAACTAGTCCTAGCCACTGCCTCACATCACCACTAGGGTCATCACGGCCCCTGGTGGACACCACGACCCGTGTGCCACCCGTGGTGGCAAGACAGTGTGCCTAGAAAAGGTTCCAAGCTAAGACACCCCTTTATGAGCCACTTCATGACTTGTGGTCATGTCCACGGGCCGTGGGAAGGCTCGTAGGGTTGCCTTAGCTTAGTGGGGGATGTTGCAAAGTTGAGGGAGATACTTCCGCAAAGACCATGGGAACCACCACGAGCCGTGGTTCCCTAGACGGTCTGTCAAACTGGACGTGAAGCTCACTTAGGGTCAAGGCAAGCAAGGCACTTTGGCCATGAAGCTGCCTCCATGATCACGAGCATCACAACGACTCGTGGTATTGACCACATATTGTGGGAGATTTCGTGGTCTTGCCTTGGCCTTGGAGGTATTGGCAAGGTTGGGAGGCACACTGCCTAGGGGAGCACGGGCACCACCACGAACCGTGGTACCCCTCACGATCCGTAAAAGTGGGCGTGGTCCCTGACGGGGTTGCCTCATTTAGGGAGTAATTAGTAATTTCGTTTTAATTGTTTATTGAGTGGGGTTTTAATTGTTTAATATCACTAGTATATATAGTTTTAAGTTCTAAAAAAAGTCATTTACTCATTATTTACCCAAATCAAAACAAGAGTTCCTGCTTTCGAAAAGATTCTCTCTCTAAAGGTCAAGGAAGAAGAAGAAGAAGAAGAAGAAGTGTTAGCTAGAGTTTGGATTCAAGGTGTTTTCTTCATCAAATTTATTGGGGAATCTAAGGGAAGGTATGGTGATCTTTTATCTAGGGTTCGCTTTCACCACTAGAGTCCATTAAAAATAGGTTCCAAAGTTTTCAAGTTTCTCAAAAACCCTAGGTTTTACTCAATCTCATGGAATCCTTCTTCAAACATTTTCAAGTGGTTTCTAATGGAATATATTGATGGTATTGGTGTTTAATTGATGATTTATAATGAAAATACTCTATGAACCCATGATTTCTCAATTCCTAAATTGTGCCTTTATGAAGTGGGTTTATTGATTATGAAAGCTTATGAATGAAATTTGTCTAAATTGCTTTGGGTTATTGAATTATATAATTATCTATGCCTTAATTATGGTAATTTGTTGGTGTGTTGATTATTTGAGATTCATGGCCTTGAAGGCAAGTTCCGATTAAATTACATGTTGGAGTAGAATTGTGCTAGAGATGTTGGTCCACTTGAAAGGTGGAGGTGTTTAATTACTATGTATGATTATGATGTGAAGGATATGCATGTAATTTCAATGATAGATGATGATCATGTATACAATGTAATTGTGTTATTGTTGATGATATATTCTCAATTGACAGTCATGAATAATGATGATAGAATGTGAAGGGTTTCTATGATGTAATGTTCTAACTTGAATTGGTAAGTTTAGGCACCCTTTCTTATATAATGAATGTGTCTTGAGTTCATGAATATGTATCGATAGGATATGACATTCCTTTCATACATGAGTAATGAATGTGTTTTGGCTTGATGGATATGAATTGATAGGCTTAAGACTTTCTTTTCATAAATGATCAATGTAATGAAGACTCTAGAATAGATAGGCTAATGATATTCCTTTCTTAAAGAGTCAATGTGCCATGAATCGATATGTTAATGGCATTTCTTTTATGAGTATAAGAATGTAATGAGGGACCATGAATCGATAGGCTTATGACATTCTTTTCATGAGGACTCTAGAGCTATCTTTGAATGTACCATGTATCGATAGGCTTATAGCATTCCTTCCTTGGGTAATGATGTATCATTGGTCAATAGGCCTATGGCATTCCTCGCTAAAACACGAATGTAATGTGAAAGAAATAATCTATGGGAATGTAGGCTAAGCATCGAGTGGATATGGTTAGATGGAAACTCTCCCAATGTTAGGTTAGAAATCCAAGGAACATCTTCATATCCTATAACTATATGCCCACATAGGATATTAGCTAGCAGATTCCATCTGAGCTAATGTTACTGTTCTACTTTAGGCAAGTAGAACATCTCTTTACGGTGTGAGGCTATATGATACCGGATTCCATGTCTAGCTTGCACGGTCTATGTCGGTTAAATGCCATCATGTGAGATGTGCATAATGGTTTTTTGGGAGGTTCTATGAAGTGTAGGTGGTAGTATGGGATGCCATTTATACATTGCACGAGTAGGCTTTGATAGGGTCATAGTGAGTTCTCTAAGTCTTAATGACTAATGTATGGAAGTCATCCAAATGAAGAAATTAAAGAATGTTGACTCTTAAATGCTTAATGTGATATGCATGCTATACTTGGTTAAAATTATGAGTTACTTTCCCTTATCATGCCTTATGAAATGTTATGTCTCTTATGTGTGGATATTGTGCATAGGTGAAAAGGAAGGAATGGTAAGTTCACTTTTGGTGACCTTAATTTGGTGCCTTAGTGTGGATGGTGGTATGGGACGCTATCCATACATTGCACAAGGTATAGCATGAGGGTTACTTAAGGTGAAGGTCTAAGGTAAAGGTAATGTCTTAGATGTTTATATTGTCCAAATGTGAAGTTATGATGTGTATGATGGTTATACTTGTATTGTATATCTTTTATGCTATTGTTGATGATATTTCTAAAAAGTGTCATAATGCATGGTTTCTAACTAAAATGTCCCTTTTAAAGCATGTTTTTGCATGGTCATCATACTTGGTACATTTTTGTGTGCTAACCCATAATTCTTTTATTTTTACTATAAGTGTAGGTTCCGGCAAGTGATTACTTCTAGATAGAATTGAAGTGCTTGGATTGAGTTTCCCCCAAGACTTGGTATGTCCTCATGGATTCGGGGACAAGAACTTTTATGTTTCCTTTTGTTCATATAATAGATAATTCTAGTCTTTTCAATTGTAAAGTGTCGTGTCCCTACTTTAGTTTCAAATACATTGTTAAGATGGCCATGTGAGACTTACACTTTCGTTGTGTCCTTTGAAAGATTATAAATGAAGTTTTTGATAGTTTGGATTTAAATAAGTTTTAATTCCGCACTATTATCTTTATATCAAATGTTATAAATGCTATGAGGCTAGTATATGACCCCTTCAGGGTCGAGTACGGTGTGTCGCATCCGGGGTCTAGACTCGTGTCGTGACAAACATGGTATCAGAGCACATGATTTTGGAAATGGTTTTTAGGGTTGATGTCTCATAAGCCACGTCTAGTAGAGTCTTGTTCATCGGTGTGAGTCGTGACACATCTATGAGCGAGAGGCTATACGACGTTAGAAAGTTACACTTTTTTCTTCATTCTTCAAGTCGTGCCATAGAGCTTAACTCTATAAGTTCTCTCTTTTATCCCTTATCCGGTGGTCTTGAAGATGTGACTACTAGAAGGGCTAATGTTTCAAGGATCGAGGGAGAAAAAGGTGAGTTTTGATGCTAATTATGGTTATGTGACTAGATGAGTCTTGTTATGATGAAATTGGAGGTAAGTTAAAAGATTTGATGAATGAAGTGTTTTAGAAATGTATTAATGTGTTGAGTGAGTAGACTCCTTAAAAGAGGGTATAAGTGTAATTTACCTTGGTTTAGAATCACCTTGTGTGATGAGTGTAAAGGTTTAGTGATGTTTTGCTCCGACAAAAGAATTGAAGGAAGTGATGTTGTAAAGAGTTTTTAAAGGCTTACCCCTAAGGGGGAGATTATGTGCTTAGATGGCAAGGTGGTTGAGTGTCCTTGATGTTCATGAGTTAGGTTTGCTTGATTCTCACCTTAAGAGGTGTAGTGAGTTTGAGGAGTTTAGACCCGGTGTGGTAGACTCATATGAGACCTTAAGTGGAGTTGGTAAGGTTGGTTGTGAGCAAGAGTTGCTTAATGAGGACCTTCCTAGTTTAAAAGCTCCGGTATGTTGATGGTTACTTATAAGTTATGAATGTTATATTGAGGTTCCTTTGTTGTTTTTCATGTTAGCCTTAGTTGGGTTTCTCTTAAGTGGGGGATGGTATGTTGAATAGTAAGGTTGTTGAGAGTGTGGATATTGTTATCTCTTTCCTTCTATTCCCATTCAAGCATAAGACCAAGAGCTCCTTGTTTTGGAGTGTTATGTGAAAATGAGTTTCCATGGTCTCCTTATGATATTCATGTTCTATTTGAAATTATGTTTATATGAGAAAATGAGTTTTCATGATTGTGTTCCTCATGTTAATATGCATCTATAATGAGTTGTCTAAATATTTCATGAGTTGACTTGTTGTATATGCTTAAATGTGCTTTTATGAAAGAGTTGCATAATTGCCTAATGATGATTATGAGGAGCATGGTGTGATTTGGAGAAGGAAGTCCCTCCAATGAAATGAGAAATGAGATGTTTTGGTGCATAATGAGTTAGTAGATGTAGTTCCTACTTGCTTGAGTTGCATGAAGTTTGTGTGAGCTTGTTGATGTGGAGTTGATGTTTCCTCCTATGGTTTATGCATTATATTGATGTGGTATGATTGTTGGGCTGGTAGTCTTGATTCGTTATTTCCTTAATGTGTTTAAAGTGTCATTCGAGGATGAATGTTCCTAAGTGGAGGATAATGTAGCGACTCAGAAAATGATAGGTTAAACTAGAGCCTAAATGTGGGGGTTAACGTCTTGAGTTAAGGGCAAGGGCTAAAGGTTTTGGGTGTAGGCCATGGTGAGGGGCAAAGGCTGCCTAAAAACTAGGCCTAACCACTTCCTCACATCACCACGAGGGTCTTCACGACCCGTGGTGCCAAGACAGTATGCCTAGAAAAGGTGCCAAGCCAAGGTACCCCTTCACGAGCCACTTCACGACTCGTGGTCATGACAACGGGCTATGGGAAGGCTCGTGGGGTTGCCTTTGCTTGGTGGGGGATGTTGCAAAGTTGAGGGAGCTACTTCCCCCAAAGACCACGAGCACCACCATGAGCCGTGGTGCCCTAGACGGTCCGACAAAGTGGGCGTGAAGCTCACTTAGGCTTAAGGCAAGCAAGGCATTTTGGCCATGCCATTGCCTCCATGATCACGAGCATCACCACGACTCGTGGTGTAGACCACGGATCGTGGGAACTTCTGTGGTCTTTCCTTGGCCTTGGAGGGCTTGGCAAGGATGGGAGGTACACTGCCTAGGGGACCACGGGCACCACCACGAGCCGTGGTGCCCCTCACGACCCGTACAAGTGGGCTTGGTCCCTGACGGGGCTGCCTACTTTAGGGAGTTTTTAGTAATTTCGTTTTAATTGTTTATTGAGTGGGGTTGATTTTAATTGTTTTATATCACTAGTATATATAGTTTTAAGTCCTAAAACAAGTCATTTACTCACTATTTCCCCAAATCAAAACAAGAGTTCCTCCTTTCCAAAAAATTCTCTCTCTAAAACTCAAGGAAGAAGAAGAAGAAGTGGCAGCTAGGGTTTGGATTCAAGGCGTTTTCTTCATCAAATTTCTTGGGGAATCTAAGTAAAGGTATGGTGATCCTTCATCTAGGGGTAGCTTTCACCCATAGGGTCCATTCAAAATATATTCCAAAGTTTTCAAGTTTCTCAAAAACCCTAGGTTTTACTCAATCTCATGGGTTCCTTCTTCAAACGTTTTCAAATGGTTTCTAATGGCATATATTGAGAGTATTGGTGTTTAATTGATGATTTATGATGAAAATACTCTATGAACCGATGATTTCTCAATTCCTAATTTGTGCCTTTATGAAGTAGGTTTGTTGATTATGAAAGCTTATGAATGAAATTTGTCTAAATTGCTTTGGGTTATTGAATTGTATAATTATCTATGCATTAATTATGGTAATATTTTGGTGTGTTTATGATTTGAGATTCATCACCTTGAAGGCAAGTTATGACTAAATTACATGTTGGAGTAGAATTGTGCTAGAGATGTTGATCCACTTGAAAGGTGGAGGTGTTTAATTACTATGTATGATTATGATGTGAAGGATATGCATGTGATTTGAATGATAGAATGATGATCATGTATACAATGTAATTGTGTTATTGTTGATGATATATTCTCAATTGACAGTCATGAATGATGATAACAGAATGTGAAGGGTTTCAATGATGTAATGTTCTAACTTGAATTGGTAGGCTTAGGCACCCTTTCTTGTATAATGAATGTGTCTTGAGTTGATGAATATGAATCGATAGGCTATGACATTCCTTTCATACATGAGTAATGAATGTATCTTGACCTGATGAATATGAATTGATAGGCTTAAGGCATTCTTTTCATAAATGATCCAATGTAATGAAGACTCTAGAATCGATAGGCTAATGGAATTCCTTTCTTAATGAGTCAATGTATCATGAATTGATAGGTTTATGTCATTCCTTTCATGTGTATAAGAATGTAATGAGTGACCATGAATCGATAGGCTTATGACATTCTTTTCATGAGGACTCTAGAGCTATCCTTGAATGCACCATGGATCGATAGGCTTATAGCATTCCTTCTTTGGGTAATAATGTATCATGGGTCGATAGGCCTATGGCATTCCTCCCTAAAACACTAATGTAATGTGATTGAAATAATTTATGGGAATGTAGGCTAAGCACCGAGTGGATATGGTTAGATGGAAACTCTCTCAATGTTAGGTTAGAATTTCAAGGAACATCTTCCTATCCCATAACTATGTGCCCACATAGGATATTAGTTAGGGGATTCCATCCAAGCTAATGTTGTCGTTCTACCTTAGGCAAGTAGAATGCCTCTTTACGGTGTGGGGCTATATGACACCAGATTCCATGTCTAGCTTGCACGGTCTATGTCGGTTAAATGCCATCATGTGAGATGTGCATTATGGTTTCTTGAGAGGTTCTATGAAGTGTATGTGGTAATATGGGATGCCATCTATACATTGCACGAGTAGGCTTTGATAGGGTCATAGTGAGTTCTCTAAGTCTTATTGACTAATGTATGAAAGTCCTCTAAATGAAGAAATTGAAGAATGTTGACTCTTAAATGCTTAATGTGATATGCATGCTATACTTGGGTTAGATTATGAGTTATTTTCCCTTATGACTTATGAAATGTTATGTCTCTTATGTGTGGATATTGTGCAAAGGTGAAAAGGAAGGAATGGTAAGTTCACTTTTGGTTACCTTAATTTGGTGCCTTAGTGTGGATGGTGGTATGAGACGCTATCCATACATTGCACAAGGTATAGCATGAGGGTTACTTAGGGTGAAGGTCTAAGGTGAAGGTAATGGCTTACATGTTAATATTGTCCAAATGTGAAGTTATGATGTGTATGATGATTATACTTGTATTGTATATCTCTTATGCTATTGTTCATGATATTTCTAAAAAGTGGCATAATGCATGGTTTCCAACCAAAATGTCCCTTTTAAATCATGTTTTCACATGGTCATCATACTTAGTACATTTTTATATTTTCACTATCTAGGTAACTATAAATAAATATAGACCTTTCAGGAGTGACTAGATTTACTTACTTTACCTATTTTAACATAACTCAAGATACACCTCGCTAGTCAAAATGAAAGCAAGTAAATTAGTTGTTCTCAACTACATAAAGCATATACAACCATGTAAGAATACTTAGGACTCCTTACGAAATACTCTTAATAATTATAGAAACATAGAGAAGTAAATCTAAAACTATTTTTTTATCAGTAAACAAACATATTAACTAAAATTAAATCAAAGGTTTGAAAATGACTTTTACCTTGTGTAGAGCAGCAAACTAGCAAAATTTTGTCAAGATTCCAACTTCAAACTCTTTCCTAAACTTGCATTCAAAGCCAAAACGGAAGGATCGTTTCGGATCTATTTCGTAGCCTCTTTTTGACTTTGTTTGGATGATTTTTTTCGCTTTGTTCCGGATCGATTTTTTTGTTCTTCTTTCAATTTTTTTTTGCTTATCTTCTTGGATATTAATTTTTTTCTTTTTGATCGGATTTTTGGATGTTTTTTAGATGAATTTTCAGATGCTACTTTTCGATCTTTTCAATCGGTTGTTGCATTGTTTCAATGAGAATCAATGTCCTCTTTTTATAGTCGATTTTGGGGGAAAGTTTCAAGAATTAAAAATATTAATCTTTGAAAATAAAATCATAGAAGTTCTTCATGATGAAGTTTAAGAAAAATCTCCTAAGAATCTACTTTTTAGGTTGATTTGAAAGGAGAGAAGTCATTGATGGAAGGATAAAGTTGGATACCACCGGAAATCAACATTTTCCGGCGGTCCATGACCAAATTGGGAAGAGAAGATTGATAGGAGATGAGAGTGAAGGGGTATGGGGAAGGAGGAGTTCTTGGAAAAGAGAAGATGTTATGGAGAAGGAGGAATTTTTTTATTTTGGGAGATTGGGGTGTGGGGGATCTTGGAAAAGAGGAAGTGTTGTTTATTTTTGGCCGTCTGATCATTTGATCGGACGGTTAAAAGAATTTAGAAGTTATAAAAAATAATTATATATATAAATAATAATAAAAGATTAGATTAATTAGAGAAGTTTGATCAAATTGGATGGTCGAGATTAATGTCGAAAAAGAACAAGCCATGTGCTTCCTATGTGGCATAAGCCGATTGGTTGTTTTAAATGGACTTGGATTTCCAAGTCGTTCACTCAAATTAACCCATTTAAATTATAACCTCTTTTTTATTAAATAGCCAAAATTTATTAAATTAGAAAAATTATTTTGCAAGATTACCTTATTTGACAAAATTAGTCATTCTAGAAAATAAAATTGGTATAAATTATTAAATAATAAATTAAATAAGCTTCATTATTTTGAATAATGTACGAAAAATGCTTACTTGCAACGATAGAAATTATATTTAGTTAGAAAAATTGAGTTAACCGATATTTATTTGACATAAATTTAAAAATGAGAAAGTAAGTAGTAATAATATATAATATATATAATTTTTATAAGCAAAAAATTATGAAATAAATTTGTCAAATGGGATGAAAATAAAATGAAATTTATATATTTTATTTTCATATTCTAGGAAAAGTTCATCATATGTATACATATTTTATTTTATTGTTGTTATTGTTGTTGTAGTTGTTATTATTATTTTTTTTTTAAATATTATTATTATTACTATTCTTCTTCTTCTTCTTCTTCTTCTTCTTCTTCTTCTTCTTCTTCCTCTTATTATTAT